>JBAGBL010000161.1:0-126864 GCA_036873955.1 Mergus octosetaceus
TGGGCAAAATGGGCCTTGTACACGTTTTCTGGGGTCCTATTTTCAATTCCTCTCGATTCCAGGTAGGGCTGTATTTAGGGCTGTTTAGAAAAAGCGAACACAGAGAGTCCAGCTGCATGTGGTGCTGCGTAAAGACTCCCCTGGGGAGTTTAGTTGTACCCAAAGGCTTCCTTTGGGGGCAATTTTTGATGGGCAAAATGGGCCTTGTACACGTTTTCTGGGGTCCTATTTTCAATTCCTCTCAGATTCCAGGTAGGGCTGTATTTAGGACTGTTCAGAAAGAGCGAACACAGAGAGTCCAGTTGCATGTGGGGCTGCGTAAAGGCTCCCCTGGGGAGTTCAGTTGTACCCAAAGGCTTCCTTTGGGGGCAATTTTTGATGGGCAAAATGGGCTATGTAGGCGTTTTCTGGGGTCCTATTTTCAATTCCTCTCAGATTCCGGATAGGGAGATATTTGGGGTTCTTCAGAAAGAGCGAACACAGAGAGTCCAGTTGCATGTGGGGCTGCGTAAAGGCTCCCCTGGGGAGTTCAGTTGTCCCCAAAGGCTTCCTTTGGGGGCAATTTTTGATGGGCAAAATGGGCCTTGTACACGTTTTCTGGGGTCCTATTTTCAATTCCTCTTAGATTCCTGGTAGGGAGATATTTAGTGCTGTTCAGAAAGAGCGAACACAGAGAGTCCAGTTGCATGTGGGGCTGCGTAAAGGCTCCCCTGGGGAGTTCAGTTGTACCCAAAGGCTTCCTTTGGGGGAAAATTTTTGATGGGCAAAATGGGCGTTGTACGCATTTTCTGGGGTCCTATTTTCAATTCCTCTCAGATTCCAGGTAGGGCTGTATTTAGGGCTGTTTAGAAAAAGCGAACAGAGAGAGTCCAGTTGCATGTGGGGCTGCATAAATTCTCCCTTGGGGAGTTCAGTTGTACCCAAAGGCTTCCTTTGGGGGCAATTTTTGATGGGCAAAATGGGCCTTGTACACGTTTTCTGGGGTCCTATTTTCAATTCCTCTCAGATTCCGGATAGGGAGATATTTGGGGTTCTTCAGAAAGAGCGAACACAGAGAGTCCAGTTGCATGTGGGGCTGCGTAAAGGCTCCCCTGGGGAGTTCAGTTGTACCCAAAGGCTTCCTTTGGGGGCAATTTTTGATGGGCAAAATGGGCCTTGTACACGTTTTCTGGGTCCTATTTTCAGTTCCTCTCAGATTCCAGGTAGGGCTGTATTTAGGGCTGTTCAGAAAGAGCGAACACAGAGAGTCCAGTTGCATGTGGGGCTGCGTAAAGGCTCCCCTGGGGAGTTCAGCTGTACCCAAAGGCTTCCTTTGGGGGCAATTTTTGATGTGCGTAAGGGGCTCTGTACGCGATTTCTGGGGTCCTATTTTCAATTCCTCTCAGATTCCGGGTAGGGAGATATTTGGCGTTGTTCAGAAAGAGCGAACACAGAGAGTCCAGTTGCATGTGGGGCTGCGTAAAGACTCCCCTGGGGAGTTCAGTTGTACCCAAAGGCTTCCTTTGGGGGCAATTTTTGATGGGCAAAATGGGCCTTGTACACGTTTTCTGGGGTCCTATTTTCAATTCCTCTCGATTCCAGGTAGGGCTGTATTTAGGGCTGTTTAGAAAGAGCGAACACAGAGAGTCCAGTTGCATGTGGGGCTGCGTAAAGACTCCCCTGGGGAGTTCAGTTGTACCCAAAGGCTTCCTTTGGGGGCAATTTTTGATGGGCAAAATGGGCCTTGTACACGTTTTCTGGGGTCCTATTTTCAATTCCTCTCAGATTCCAGGTAGGGCTGTATTTAGGACTGTTCAGAAAGAGCGAACACAGAGAGTCCAGTTGCATGTGGGGCTGCGTAAAGGCTCCCCTGGGGAGTTCAGTTGTACCCAAAGGCTTCCTTTGGGGGCAATTTTTGATGGGCAAAATGGGCTATGTAGGCGTTTTCTGGGGTCCTATTTTCAATTCCTCTCAGATTCCGGATAGGGAGATATTTGGGGTTCTTCAGAAAGAGCGAACACAGAGAGTCCAGTTGCATGTGGGGCTGCGTAAAGGCTCCCCTGGGGAGTTCAGTTGTCCCCAAAGGCTTCCTTTGGGGGCAATTTTTGATGGGCAAAATGGGCCTTGTACACGTTTTCTGGGGTCCTATTTTCAATTCCTCTCAGATTCCAGGTAGGGCTGTATTTAGGACTGTTCAGAAAGAGCGAACACAGAGAGTCCAGTTGCATGTGGGGCTGCGTAAATTCTCCCTTGGGGAGTTCAGTTGTACCCAAAGGCTTCCTTTGGGGGCAATTTTTGATGGGCAAAATGGGCCTTGTACATTTTTTCTGGGGTCCTATTTTCAATTCCTCTCAGATTCCGGATAGGGAAATATTTGGGGTTCTTCAGAAAGAGCGAACACAGAGAGTCCAGTTGCATGTGGGGCTGCGTAAAGGCTCCCCTGGGGAGTTCAGTTGTACCCAAAGGCTTCCTTTGGGGGCAATTTTTGATGGGCAAAATGGGCCTTGTACACGTTTTCTGGGGTCCTATTTTCAATTCCTCTCGATTCCAGGTAGGGCTGTATTTAGGGCTGTTTAGAAAAAGCGAACACAGAGAGTCCAGCTGCATGTGGTGCTGCGTAAAGACTCCCCTGGGGAGTTTAGTTGTACCCAAAGGCTTCCTTTGGGGGCAATTTTTGATGGGCAAAATGGGCCTTGTACACGTTTTCTGGGGTCCTATTTTCAATTCCTCTCAGATTCCAGGTAGGGCTGTATTTAGGACTGTTCAGAAAGAGCGAACACAGAGAGTCCAGTTGCATGTGGGGCTGCGTAAAGGCTCCCCTGGGGAGTTCAGTTGTACCCAAAGGCTTCCTTTGGGGGCAATTTTTGATGGGCAAAATGGGCTATGTAGGCGTTTTCTGGGGTCCTATTTTCAATTCCTCTCAGATTCCGGATAGGGAGATATTTGGGGTTCTTCAGAAAGAGCGAACACAGAGAGTCCAGTTGCATGTGGGGCTGCGTAAAGGCTCCCCTGGGGAGTTCAGTTGTACCCAAAGGCTTCCTTTGGGGGCTATTTTTGATGGGCAAAATGGGCCTTGTACACGTTTTCTGGGTCCTATTTTCAGTTCCTCTCAGATTCCAGGTAGGGTTGTATTTAGGGCTGTTCAGAAAGAGCGAACACAGAGAGTCCAGTTGCATGTGGGGCTGCGTAAAGGCTCCCCTGGGGAGTTCAGCTGTACCCAAAGGCTTCCTTTGGGGGAAAATTTTTGATGGGCAAAATGGGCGTTGTACGCATTTTCTGGGGTCCTATTTTCAATTCCTCTCAGATTCCAGGTAGGGCTGTATTTAGGGCTGTTTAGAAAAAGCGAACAGAGAGAGTCCAGTTGCATGTGGGGCTGCATAAATTCTCCCTTGGGGAGTTCAGTTGTACCCAAAGGCTTCCTTTGGGGGCAATTTTTGATGGGCAAAATGGGCCTTGTACACGTTTTCTGGGGTCCTATTTTCAATTCCTCTCAGATTCCGGATAGGGAGATATTTGGGGTTCTTCAGAAAGAGCGAACACAGAGAGTCCAGTTGCATGTGGGGCTGCGTAAAGGCTCCCCTGGGGAGTTCAGTTGTACCCAAAGGCTTCCTTTGGGGGCAATTTTTGATGGGCAAAATGGGCCTTGTACACGTTTTCTGGGTCCTATTTTCAGTTCCTCTCAGATTCCAGGTAGGGCTGTATTTAGGGCTGTTCAGAAAGAGCGAACACAGAGAGTCCAGTTGCATGTGGGGCTGCGTAAAGGCTCCCCTTGGGAGTTCAGCTGTACCCAAAGGCTTCCTTTGGGGGCAATTTTTGATGTGCGTAAGGGGCTCTGTACGCGATTTCTGGGGTCCTATTTTCAATTCCTCTTAGATTCCTGGTAGGGAGATATTTAGTGCTGTTCAGAAAGAGCGAACACAGAGAGTCCAGTTGCATGTGTGGCTGCGTAAAGGCTCCCCTGGGGAGTTCAGTTGTACCCAAAGGCTTCCTTTGGGGGCAATTTTTGATGGGCAAAATGGGCCTTGTACACGTTTTCTGGGGTCCTATTTTCAATTCCTCTCAGATTCCAGGTAGGGCTGTATTTAGGACTGTTCAGAAAGAGCGAACACAGAGAGTCCAGTTGCATGTGGGGCTGCGTAAATTGTCCCTTGGGGAGTTCAGTTGTACCCAAAGGCTTCCTTTGGGGGCAATTTTTGATGGGCAAAATGGGCCTTGTACATTTTTTCTGGGGTCCTATTTTCAATTCCTCTCAGATTCCGGATAGGGAGATATTTGGGGTTCTTCAGAAAGAGCGAACACAGAGAGTCCAGTTGCATGTGGGGCTGCGTAAAGGCTCCCCTGGGGAGTTCAGTTGTACCCAAAGGCTTCCTTTGGGGGCAATTTTTGATGGGCAAAATGGGCTATGTAGGCGTTTTCTTGGGTCCTATTTTCAATTCCTCTCAGATTCCGGATAGGGAGATATTTGGGGTTCTTCAGAAAGAGCGAACACAGAGAGTCCAGTTGCATGTGGGGCTGCGTAAAGGCTCCCCTGGGGAGTTCAGTTGTACCCAAAGGCTTCCTTTGGGGGCAATTTTTGATGGGCAAAATGGGCCTTGTACACGTTTTCTGGGGTCCTATTTTCAATTCCTCTCGATTCCAGGTAGGGCTGTATTTAGGGCTGTTTAGAAAAAGCGAACACAGAGAGTCCAGCTGCATGTGGTGCTGCGTAAAGACTCCCCTGGGGAGTTTAGTTGTACCCAAAGGCTTCCTTTGGGGGCAATTTTTGATGGGCAAAATGGGCCTTGTACACGTTTTCTGGGGTCCTATTTTCAATTCCTCTCAGATTCCAGGTAGGGCTGTATTTAGGACTGTTCAGAAAGAGCGAACACAGAGAGTCCAGTTGCATGTGGGGCTGCGTAAAGGCTCCCCTGGGGAGTTCAGTTGTACCCAAAGGCTTCCTTTGGGGGCAATTTTTGATGGGCAAAATGGGCTATGTAGGCGTTTTCTGGGGTCCTATTTTCAATTCCTCTCAGATTCCGGATAGGGAGATATTTGGGGTTCTTCAGAAAGAGCGAACACAGAGAGTCCAGTTGCATGTGGGGCTGCGTAAAGGCTCCCCTGGGGAGTTCAGTTGTCCCCAAAGGCTTCCTTTGGGGGCAATTTTTGATGGGCAAAATGGGCCTTGTACACGTTTTCTGGGGTCCTATTTTCAATTCCTCTCAGATTTCAGGTAGGGATGTATTTAGGACTGTTCAGAAAGAGCGAACACAGAGAGTCCAGTTGCATGTGGGGCTGCGTAAATTCTCCCTTGGGGAGTTCAGTTGTACCCAAAGGCTTCCTTTGGGGGCAATTTTTGATGGGCAAAATGGGCCTTGTACATTTTTTCTGGGGTCCTATTTTCAATTCCTCTCAGATTCCGGATAGGGAGATATTTGGCGTTGTTCAGAAAGAGCGAACACAGAGAGTCCAGTTGCATGTGGGGCTGCGTAAAGGCTCCCCTGGGGAGTTCAGTTGTACCCAAAGGCTTCCTTTGGGGGCAATTTTTGATGGGCAAAATGGGCTATGTAGGCGTTTTCTGGGGTCCTATTTTCAATTCCTCTCAGATTCCGGATTGGGAGATATTTGGGGTTCTTCAGAAAGAGCGAACACAGAGAGTCCAGTTGCATGTGGGGCTGCGTAAAGGCTCCCCTGGGGAGTTCAGTTGTACCCAAAGGCTTCCTTTGGGGGCAATTTTTGATGGGCAAAATGGGCCTTGTACACGTTTTCTGGGGTCCTATTTTCAATTCCTCTCGATTCCAGGTAGGGCTGTATTTAGGGCTGTTTAGAAAAAGCGAACACAGAGAGTCCAGCTGCATGTGGTGCTGCGTAAAGACTCCCCTGGGGAGTTTAGTTGTACCCAAAGGCTTCCTTTGGGGGCAATTTTTGATGGGTAAAATGGGCCTTGTACACGTTTTCTGGGGTCCTATTTTCAATTCCTCTCAGATTCCAGGTAGGGCTGTATTTAGGGCTGTTTAGAAAAAGCGAACAGAGAGAGTGCAGTTGCATGTGGGGCTGCATAAATTCTCCCTTGGGGAGTTCAGTTGTACCCAAAGGCTTCCTTTGGGGGCAATTTTTGATGGGCAAAATGGGCCTTGTACACGTTTTCTGGGGTCCTATTTTCAATTCCTCTCAGATTCCGGATAGGGAGATATTTGGGGTTCTTCAGAAAGAGCGAACACAGAGAGTCCAGTTGCATGTGGGGCTGCGTAAAGGCTCCCCTGGGGAGTTCAGTTGTACCCAAAGGCTTCCTTTGGGGGCAATTTTTGATGGGCAAAATGGGCCTTGTACACGTTTTCTGGGTCCTATTTTCAGTTCCTCTCAGATTCCAGGTAGGGCTGTATTTAGGGCTGTTCAGAAAAAGCGAACACAGAGAGTCCAGTTGCATGTGGGGCTGCGTAAAGGCTCCCCTGGGGAGTTCAGTTGTCCCCAAAGGGTTCCTTTGGGGGCAATTTTTGATGGGCGAATGGGGCTCTGTACGCGTTTTCTGGGGTCCTATTTTCAATTCCTCTCAGATTCCGGGTAGGGAGATATTTGGCGTTGTTCAGAAAGAGCGAACACAGAGAGTCCAGTTGCATGTGGGGCTGCGTAAAGGCTCCCCTGGGGAGTTCAGTTGTACCCAAAGGCTTCCTTTGGGGGCAATTTTTGATGTGCGTAAGGGGCTCTGTACGCGATTTCTGGGGTCCTATTTTCAATTCCTCTTAGATTCCTGGTAGGGAGATATTTAGTGCTGTTCAGAAAGAGCGAACACAGAGAGTCCAGTTGCATGTGGGGCTGCGTAAAGGCTCCCCTGGGGAGTTCAGTTGTACCCAAAGGCTTCCTTTGGGGGCAATTTTTGATGGGCAAAATGGGCCTTGTACACGTTTTCTGGGGTCCTATTTTCAATTCCTCTCAGATTCCAGGTAGGGCTGTATTTAGGGCTGTTTAGAAAAAGCGAACACAGAGAGTCCAGCTGCATGTGGTGCTGCGTAAAGACTCCCCTGGGGAGTTTAGTTGTACCCAAAGGCTTCCTTTGGGGGCAATATTTGATGGGCAAAATGGGCCTTGTACACGTTTTCTGGGGTCCTATTTTCAATTCCTCTCAGATTCCCGGTAGGGCTGTATTTAGGACTGTTCAGAAAGAGCGAACACAGAGAGTCCAGTTGCATGTGGGGCTGCGTAAAGGCTCCCCTGTGGAGTTCAGTTGTACCCAAAGGCTTCCTTTGGGGGCAATTTTTGATGGGCAAAATGGGCTATGTAGGCGTTTTCTGGGGTCCTATTTTCAATTCCTCTCAGATTCCGGATAGGGAGATATTTGGGGTTCTTCAGAAAGAGCGAACACAGAGAGTCCAGTTGCATGTGGGGCTGCGTAAAGGCTCCCCTGGGGAGTTCAGTTG
Organism: Mergus octosetaceus; assembly: GCA_036873955.1. Classification (NCBI taxonomy): domain Eukaryota; kingdom Metazoa; phylum Chordata; class Aves; order Anseriformes; family Anatidae; genus Mergus; species Mergus octosetaceus. The sequence goes on from JBAGBL010000161.1 coordinate 7,371, forward strand.
TACCCAAAGGCTTCCTTTGGGGGCAATTTTTGAAGGGCAAAATGGGCCTTGTACACGTTTTCTGGGTCCTATTTTCAGTTCCTCTCAGATTCCAGGTAGGGCTGTATTTAGGGCTGTTCAGAAAAAGCGAACACAGAGAGTCCAGTTGCATGTGGGGCTGCGTAAAGGCTCCCCTGGGGAGTTCAGTTGTCCCCAAAGGGTTCCTTTGGGGGCAATTTTTGATGGGCGAATGGGGCTCTGTACGCGTTTTCTGGGGTCCTATTTTCAATTCCTCTCAGATTCCGGGTAGGGAGATATTTGGCGTTGTTCAGAAAGAGCGAACACAGAGAGTCCAGTTGCATGTGGGGCTGCGTAAAGACTCCCCTGGGGAGTTTAGTTGTACCCAAAGGCTTCCTTTGGCGGCAATTTTTGATGGGCAAAATGGGCCTTGTACACGTTTTCTGGGGTCCTATTTTCAATTCCTCTCAGATTCCAGGTAGGGCTGTATTTAGGACTGTTCAGAAAGAGCGAACACAGAGAGTCCAGTTGCATGTGGGGCTGCGTAAAGGCTTCCCTGGGGAGTTCAGTTGTACCCAAAGGCTTCCTTTGGGGGCAATTTTTGATGGGCAAAATGGGCTATGTAGACGTTTTCTGGGGTCCTATTTTCAATTCCTCTCAGATTCCGGATAGGGAGATATTTGGGGTTCTTCAGAAAGAGCGAACACAGAGAGTCCAGTTGCATGTGGGGCTGCGTAAAGGCTCCCCTGGGGAGTTCAGTTGTACCCAAAGGCTTCCTTTGGGGGCAATTTTTGATGTGCGTAAGGGGCTCTGTACGCGATTTCTGGGGTCCTATTTTCAATTCCTCTTAGATTCCTGGTAGGGAGATATTTAGTGCTGTTCAGAAAGAGCGAACACAGAGAGTCCAGTTGCATGTGGGGCTGCGTAAAGACTCCCCTGGGGAGTTCAGTTGTACCCAAAGGCTTCCTTTGGGGGCAATTTTTGATGGGCAAAATGGGCCTTGTACACGTTTTCTGGGGTCCTATTTTCAATTCCTCTCAGATTCCAGGTAGGGCTGTATTTAGGGCTGTTTAGAAAAAGCGAACACAGAGAGTCCAGCTGCATGTGGTGCTGCGTAAAGACTCCCCTGGGGAGTTTAGTTGTACCCAAAGGCTTCCTTTGGGGGCAATTTTTGATGGGCAAAATGGGCCTTGTACACGTTTTCTGGGGTCCTATTTTCAATTCCTCTCAGATTCCAGGTAGGGCTGTATTTAGGACTGTTCAGAAAGAGCGAACACAGAGAGTCCAGTTGCATGTGGGGCTGCGTAAAGGCTCCCCTGTGGAGTTCAGTTGTTCCCAAAGGCTTCCTTTGGGGGCAATTTTTGATGGGCAAAATGGGCTATGTAGGCGTTTTCTGGGGTCCTATTTTCAATTCCTCTCAGATTCCGGATAGGGAGATATTTGGGGTTCTTCAGAAAGAGCGAACACAGAGAGTCCAGTTGCATGTGGGGCTGCGTAAAGGCTCCCCTGGGGAGTTCAGTTGTACCCAAAGGCTTCCTTTGGGGGCAATTTTTGAAGGGCAAAATGGGCCTTGTACACGTTTTCTGGGTCCTATTTTCAGTTCCTCTCAGATTCCAGGTAGGGCTGTATTTACGGCTGTTCAGAAAAAGCGAACACAGAGAGTCCAGTTGCATGTGGGGCTGCGTAAAGGCTCCCCTGGGGAGTTCAGTTGTACCCAAAGGCTTCCTTTGGGGGCAATTTTTGATGGGCAAAATTGACTATGTAGGCGTTTTCTGGGGTCCTATTTTCAATTCCTCTCAGATTCCGGATAGGGAGATATTTGTGGTTCTTCAGAAAGAGCGAACACAGAGAGTCCAGTTGCATGTGGGGCTGCGTAAAGGCTCCCCTGGGGAGTTCAGTTGTACCCAAAGGCTTCCTTTGGGGGCAATTTTTGAAGGGCAAAATGGGCCTTGTACACGTTTTCTGGGTCCTATTTTCAGTTCCTCTCAGATTCCAGGTAGGGCTGTATTTAGGGCTGTTCAGAAAAAGCGAACACAGAGAGTCCAGTTGCATATGGGGCTGCGTAAAGGCTCCCCTGGGGAGTTCAGTTGTCCCCAAAGGGTTCCTTTGGGGGCAATTTTTAATGGGTGAAAGTGGCTCTGTACGCTATTTCTGGGGTCCTATTTTCAATTCCTCTCAGATTCCGGGTAGGGAGATATTTGGCGTTGTTCAGAAAGAGTCAACACAGAGAGTCCAGTTGCATGTGGGGCTGCGTAAAGACTCCCCTGGGGAGTTTAGTTGTACCCAAAGGCTTCCTTTGGGGGCAATTTTTGATGGGCAAAATGGGCCTTGTACACGTTTTCTGAGGTCCTATTTTCAATACCTCTCAGATTACAAGTAGGGCTGTATTTAGGACTGTTCAGAAAGAGCGAACACAGAGAGTCCAGTTGCATGTGGGGCTGCGTAAAGGCTCCCCTGTGGAGTTCAGTTGTACCCAAAGGCTTCCTTTGGGGGCAATTTCTGATGGGTAAAATGGGCTATGTAGGCGTTTTCTGGGGTCCTATTTTCAATTCCTCTCAGATTCCGGATAGGGAGATATTTGGGGTTCTTCAGAAAGAGCGAACACAGAGAGTCCAGTTGCATGTGGGGCTGCGTAAAGGCTCCCCTGGGGAGTTCAGTTGTACCCAAAGGCTTCCTTTGGGGGCAATTTTTGATGGGCAAAATGGGCCTTGTACACGTTTTCTGGGGTCCTATTTTCAATTCCTCTCGATTCCAGGTAGGGCTGTATTTAGGGCTGTTTAGAAAAAGCGAACACAGAGAGTCCAGCTGCATGTGGTGCTGGGTAAAGACTCCCCTGGGGAGTTTAGTTGTACCCAAAGGCTTCCTTTGGGGGCAATTTTTGATGGGCAAAATGGGCCTTGTACACGTTTTCTGGGGTCATATTTTCAATTCCTCTCAGATTCCAGGTAGGGCTGTATTTAGGACTGTTCAGAAAGAGCGAACACAGAGAGTCCAATTGCATGTGGGGCTGCGTAAAGGCTCCCCTGGGGAGTTCAGTTGTACCCAAAGGCTTCCTTTGGGGGCAATTTTTGATGGGCAAAATTGGCTATGTAGGCGTTTTCTGGGGTCCTATTTTCAATTCCTCTCAGATTCCGGATAGGGAGATATTTGTGGTTCTTCAGAAAGAGCGAACACAGAGAGTCCAGTTGCATGTGGGGCTGCGTAAAGGCTCCCCTGGGGAGTTCAGTTGTACCCAAAGGCTTCCTTTGGGGGCAATTTTTGAAGGGCAAAATGGGCCTTGTACACGTTTTCTGGGTCCTATTTTCAGTTCCTCTCAGATTCCAGATAGGGCTGTATTTAGGGCTGTTCAGAAAAAGCGAACACAGAGAGTCCAGTTGCATATGGGGCTGCGTAAAGGCTCCCCTGGGGAGTTCAGTTGTCCCCAAAGGGTTCCTTTGGGGGCAATTTTTAATGGGTGAAAGTGGCTCTGTACGCTATTTCTGGGGTCCTATTTTCAATTCCTCTCAGATTCCGGGTAGGGAGATATTTGGCGTTGTTCAGAAAGAGTCAACACAGAGAGTCCAGTTGCATGTGGGGCTGCGTAAAGACTCCCCTGGGGAGTTTAGTTGTACCCAAAGGCTTCCTTTGGGGGCAATTTTTGATGGGCAAAAAGGGCCTTGTACACGTTTTCTGAGGTCCTATTTTCAATACCTCTCAGATTACAAGTAGGGCTGTATTTAGGACTGTTCAGAAAGAGCGAACACAGAGAGTCCAGTTGCATGTGGGGCTGCGTAAAGGCTCCCCTGTGGAGTTCAGTTGTACCCAAAGGCTTCCTTTGGGGGCAATTTCTGATGGGCAAAATGGGCTATGTAGGCGTTTTCTGGGGTCCTATTTTCAATTCCTCTCAGATTCCGGATAGGGAGATATTTGGGGTTCTTCAGAAAGAGCGAACACAGAGAGTCCAGTTGCATGTGGGGCTGCGTAAAGGCTCCCCTGGGGAGTTCAGTTGTACCCAAAGGCTTCCTTTGGGGGCAATTTTTGATGGGCAAAATGGGCCTTGTACACGTTTTCTGGTGTCCTATTTTCAATTCCTCTCAGATTCCAGGTAGGGCTGTATTTAGGACTGTTCAGAAAGAGCGAACACAGAGAGTCCAGTTGCATGTGGGGCTGCGTAAAGGCTCCCCTGGGGAGTTCAGTTGTACCCAAAGGCTTCCTTTGGGGGCAATTTTTGATGGGCAAAATGGGCCTTGTACACGTTTTCTGGGGTCCTATTTTCAATTCCTCTCAGATTCCAGGTAGGGCTGTATTTAGGGCTGTTTAGAAAAAGCGAACACAGAGAGTCCAGCTGCATGTGGGGCTGCGTAAAGACTCCCCTGGGGAGTTTAGTTGTACCCAAAGGCTTCCTTTGGGGGCAATTTTTGATGGGCAAAATTAGCCTTGTACACGTTTTCTGGGGTCCTATTTTGAATTCCTCTCAGATTCCAGGTACGGCTGTATTTAGGACTGTTCAGAAAGAGCGAACACAGAGAGTCCAGTTGCATGTGGGGCTGCGTAAAGGCTCCCCTGGGGAGTTCAGTTGTACCCAAAGGCTTCCTTTGGGGGCAATTTTTGATGTGCGTAAGGGGCTCTGTACGCGATTTCTGGGGTCCTATTTTCAATTCCTCTTAGATTCCTGGTAGGGAGATATTTAGTGCTGTTCAGAAAGAGCGAACACAGAGAGTCCAGTTGCATGTGGGGCTGCGTAAAGGCTCCCCTGGGGAGTTCAATTGTACCCAAAGGCTTCCTTTGGGGGAAAATTTTTGATGGGCAAAATGGGCGTTGTACACGTTTTCTGGGGTCCTATTTTCAATTCCTCTCAGATTCCAGGTAGGGCTGTATTTAGGGCTGTTTAGAAAAAACGAACAGAGAGAGTCCAGTTGCATGTGGGGCTGCATAAATTCTCCCTTGGGGAGTTCAGTTGTACCCAAAGGCTTCCTTTGGGGGCAATTTTTGATGGGCAAAATGGGCCTTGTACACTTTTTCTGGGGTCCTATTTTCAATTCCTCTCAGATTCCAGGTAGGGCTGTATTTAGGACTGTTCAGAAAGAGCGAACACAGAGAGTCCAGTTGTATGTGGGGCTGCGTAAAGGCTCCCCTGTGGAGTTCAGTTGTACCCAAAGGCTTCCTTTGGGGGCAATTTTTGATGGGCAAAATGGGCTATGTAGGCGTTTTCTGGGGTCCTATTTTCAATTCCTCTCAGATTCCGGATAGGGAGATATTTGGGGTTCTTCAGAAAGAGCGAACACAGAGAGTCCAGTTGCATGTGGGGCTGCGTAAAGGCTCCCCTGGGGAGTTCAGTTGTACCCAAAGGCTTCCTTTGGGGGCAATTTTTGATGGGCAAAATGGGCCTTGTACACGTTTTCTGGGGTCCTATTTTCAATTCCTCTCGATTCCAGGTAGGGCTGTATTTAGGGCTGTTTAGAAAAAGCGAACACAGAGAGTCCAGCTGCATGTGGTGCTGCGTAAAGACTCCCCTGGGGAGTTTAGTTGTACCCAAAGGCTTCCTTTGGGGGCAATTTTTGATGGGCAAAATGGGCCTTGTACACGTTTTCTGGGGTCCTATTTTCAATTCCTCTCAGATTCCAGGTAGGGCTGTATTTAGGACTGTTCAGAAAGAGCGAACACAGAGAGTCCAGCTGCATGTGGTGCTGCGTAAAGACTCCCCTGGGGAGTTTAGTTGTACCCAAAGGCTTCCTTTGGGGGCAATTTTTGATGGGCAAAATGGGCCTTGTACACGTTTTCTGGGGTCCTATTTTCAATTCCTCTCAGATTCCGGATAGGGAGATATTTGGGGTTCTTCAGAAAGAGCGAACACAGAGAGTCCAGTTGCATGGGGTGCTGCGTAAAGGCTCCCCTGCGGAGTTCAGTTGTACCCAAAGGCTTCCTTTGGGGGCAATTTTTGATGGGCAAAATGGGCCTTGTACACGTTTTCTGGGGTCCTATTTTCATTTTCTCTCAGATTCCGGGTAGGTATGTTTTTATGGTTTTTAAGAAAGAGTGAACACAGAGAGTCCAGTTGCATGTGGGGCTGCGTAAAGGGTCCCCTGGGGAGTTAAGTTGTACCCAAAAGCTTCCTTTCGGGGCAATTTTTGATGTGCGTAAGGGGCTCTGTACGCTATTTCTGGGGTCCTATTTTCAATTCCTCTCAGATTCCGGGTAGGGAGATATATAGGGTTGTTCAGAAAGAGCGAACGCAAGGAGTCCAGCTGCATGTGAGGCTAAGTGAAGGCTCCCCTGGGGAGTTCAGTTGTACCCAAAGACTTCCACTGGGGGCAATTTTTGATTTGAAAAATGGGCCTTGTACACGTTTTCTGGGGTAGTATTTTCAATTCCTCTTAGATTCAGGGTAGGGAGATATTTGGCGCTGTTCAGAAAGAGCGAACACAGAGAGTCCAGTTGCATGTGGGGGCTGCGTAAAGGCTCCCCTGGGGAGTTTATTTGTACCCAAAGGCCTCCTTTGGGGGCAATTTTTGATGGGTGAAAGGGGCTCTGTACGCGATTTCTGGGGTCCTATTTTCAATTCCTCTCAGATTCCAGGTAGGGACCTATTTAGGGTTGTTCAGAAAGAGCGAACACAGAGAGTCCAGTTGCATGTGGGGCTGCGTAAAGGCTCCCCTGGGGAGTTCAGTTGTACCCAAAGGCTTCCTTTGGGGGCAATTTTTGATGGGCAAAATGGGCCTTGTACACGTTTTCTGGGGTCCTATTTTCAATTCCTCTCAGATTCCAGGTAGGGCTGTATTTAGGACTGTTCAGAAAGAGCGAACACAGAGAGTCCAGTTGCATGTGGGGCTGCGTAAAGGCTCCCCTGTGGAGTTCAGTTGTTCCCAAAGGCTTCCTTTGGGGGCAATTTTTGATGGGCAAAATGGGCTATGTAGGCGTTTTCTGGGGTCCTATTTTCAATTCCTCTCAGATTCCGGATAGGGAGATATTTGGGGTTCTTCAGAAAGAGCGAACACAGAGAGTCCAGTTGCATGTGGGGCTGCGTAAAGGCTCCCCTGGGGAGTTCAGTTGTACCCAAAGGCTTCCTTTGGGGGCAATTTTTGAAGGGCAAAATGGGCCTTGTACACGTTTTCTGGGTCCTATTTTCAGTTCCTCTCAAATTCCAGGTAGGGCTGTATTTACGGCTGTTCAGAAAGAGCGAACACAGAGAGTCCAGTTGCATATGGGGCTGCGTAAAGGCTCCCCTGGGGAGTTCAGCTGTACCCAAAGGCTTCCTTTGGGGGCAATTTTTGATGTGCGTAAGGGGCTCTGTACGCGATTTCTGGGGTCCTATTTTCAATTCCTCTCAGATTCCGGGTAGGGAGATATTTGGCGTTGTTCAGAAAGAGCGAACACAGAGAGTCCAGTTGCATGTGGGGCTGCGTAAAGACTCCCCTGGGGAGTTCAGTTGTACCCAAAGGCTTCCTTTGGGGGCAATTTTTGATGGGCAAAATGGGCCTTGTACACGTTTTCTGGGGTCCTATTTTCAATTCCTCTCGATTCCAGGTAGGGCTGTATTTAGGGCTGTTTAGAAAAAGCGAACACAGAGAGTCCAGCTGCATGTGGTGCTGGGTAAAGACTCCCCTGGGGAGTTTAGTTGTACCCAAAGGCTTCTTTTGGGGGCAATTTTTGATGGGCAAAATGGGCCTTGTACACGTTTTCTGGGGTCCTATTTTCAATTCCTCTCAGATTCCAGGTAGGGCTGTATTTAGGACTGTTCAGAAAGAGCGAACACAGAGAGTCCAATTGCATGTGGGGCTGCGTAAAGGCTCCCCTGGGGAGTTCAGTTGTACCCAAAGGCTTCCTTTGGGGGCAATTTTTGATGGGCAAAATTGGCTATGTAGGCGTTTTCTGGGGTCCTATTTTCAATTCCTCTCAGATTCCGGATAGGGAGATATTTGGGGTTCTTCAGAAAGAGCGAACACAGAGAGTCCAGTTGCATGTGGGGCTGCGTAAAGGCTCCCCTGGGGAGTTCAGTTGTACCCAAAGGCTTCCTTTGGGGGCAATTTTTGATGGGCAAAATGTGCCTTGTACACGTTTTCTGGGTCCTATTTTCAGTTCCTCTCAGATTCCAGGTAGGGCTGTATTTAGGGCTGTTCAGAAAAAGCGAACACAGAGAGTCCAGTTGCATATGGGGCTGCGTAAAGGCTCCCCTGGGGAGTTCAGTTGTCCCCAAAGGGTTCCTTTGGGGGCAATTTTTAATGGGTGAAAGTGGCTCTGTACGCTATTTCTGGGGTCCTATTTTCAATTCCTCTCAGATTCCGGGTAGGGAGATATTTGGCGTTGTTCAGAAAGAGTGAACACAGAGAGTCCAGTTGCATGTGGGGCTGCGTAAAGACTCCCCTGGGGAGTTTAGTTGTACCCAAAGGCTTCCTTTGGGGGCAATTTTTGATGGGCAAAATGGGCCTTGTACACGTTTTCTGAGGTCCTATTTTCAATTCCTCTCAGATTCCAGGTAGGGCTGTATTTAGGACTGTTCAGAAAGAGCGAACACAGAGAGTCCAGTTGCATGTGGGGCTGCGTAAAGGCTCCCCTGTGGAGTTCAGTTGTACCCAAAGGCTTCCTTTGGGGGCAATTTTTGATGGGCAAAATGGGCTATGTAGGCGTTTTCTGGGGTCCTATTTTCAATTCCTCTCAGATTCCGGATAGGGAGATATTTGGGGTTCTTCAGAAAGAGCGAACACAGAGAGTCCAGTTGCATGTGGGGCTGCGTAAAGGCTCCCCTGGGGAGTTCAGTTGTACCCAAAGGCTTCCTTTGGGGGCAATTTTTGATGGGCAAAATGGGCCTTGTACACGTTTTCTGGTGTCCTATTTTCAATTCCTCTCAGATTCCAGGTAGGGCTGTATTTAGGACTGTTCAGAAAGAGCGAACACAGAGAGTCCAGTTGCATGTGGGGCTGCGTAAAGGCTCCCCTGGGGAGTTCAGTTGTACCCAAAGGCTTCCTTTGGGGGCAATTTTTGATGGGCAAAATGGGCCTTGTACACGTTTTCTGGGGTCCTATTTTCAATTCCTCTCAGATTCCAGGTAGGGCTGTATTTAGGGCTGTTTAGAAAAAGCGAACACAGAGAGTCCAGCTGCATGTGGGGCTGCGTAAAGGCTCCCCTGGGGAGTTTAGTTGTACCCAAAGGCTTCCTTTGGGGGCAATTTTTGATGGGCAAAATTAGCCTTGTACACGTTTTCTGGGGTCCTATTTTGAATTCCTCTCAGATTCCAGGTAGGGCTGTATTTAGGACTGTTCAGAAAGAGCGAACACAGAGAGTCCAGTTGCATGTGGGGCTGCGTAAAGGCTCCCCTGGGGAGTTCAGTTGTACCCAAAGGCTTCCTTTGGGGGCAATTTCTGATGGGCAAAATGGGCTATGTATGCGTTTTCTGGGGTCCTATTTTCAATTCCTCTCAGATTCCGGATAGGGAGATATTTGGGGTTCTTCAGAAAGAGCGAACACAGAGAGTCCAGTTGCATGTGGGGCTGCGTAAAGGCTCCCCTGGGGAGTTCAGTTGTACCCAAAGGCTTCCTTTGGGGGCAATTTTTGATGGGCAAAATGGGCCTTGTACACGTTTTCTGGGGTCCTATTTTCAATTCCTCTCGATTCCAGGTAGGGCTGTATTTAGGACTGTTCAAAAAGAGCGAACACAGAGAGTCCAGTTGCATATGGGGCTGCGTAAAGGCTCCCCTGGGGAGTTCAGTTGTACCCAAAGGCTTCCTTTGGGGGCAATTTTTGATGGGCAAAATGGGCCTTGTACACGTTTTCTGGGGTCCTATTTTCAATTCCTCTCAGATTCCAGGTAGGGCTGTATTTAGGGCTGTTTAGAAAAAGCGAACACAGAGAGTCCAGCTGCATGTGGGGCTGCGTAAAGACTCCCCTGGGGATTTTAGTTGTACCCAAAGGCTTCCTTTGGGGGCAATTTTTGATGGGCAAAATGGGCCTTGTACACGTTTTCTGGGGTCCTATTTTCAATTCCTCTCAGATTCCGGATAGGGAGATATTTGGTGTTCTTCAGAAAGAGCGAACACAGAGAGTCCAGTTGCATGTGGGGCTGCGTAAAGGCTCCCCTGGGGAGTTCAGTTGTACCCAAAGGCTTCCTTTGGGGGCAATTTTTGATGGGCAAAATGGGCTATGTAGGCGTTTTCTGGGGTCATATTTTCAATTCCTCTCAGATTCCGGATAGGGAGATATTTGGGGTTCTTCAGAAAGAGCGAACACAGAGAGTCCAGTTGCATGTGGGGCTGCGTAAAGGCTCCCCTGGGGAGTTCAGTTGTACCCAAAGGCTTCCTTTGGGGGCAATTTTTGATGTGCGTAAGGGGCTCTGTACGCGATTTCTGGGGTCCTATTTTCAATTCCTCTTAGATTCCTGGTAGGGAGATATTTAGTGCTGTTCAGAAAGAGCGAACACAGAGAGTCCAGTTGCATGTGGGGCTGCGTAAAGGCTCCCCTGGGGAGTTCAGTTGTACCCAAAGGCTTCCTTTGGGGGCAATTTTTGATGGGCAAAATGGGCTATGTAGGCGTTTTCTGGGGTCCTATTTTCAATTACTCTCAGATTCCGGATAGGGAGATATTTGGGGTTCTTCAGAAAGAGCGAACACAGAGAGTCCAGTTGCATGTGGGGCTGCGTAAAGGCTCCCCTGGGGAGTTCAGTTGTACCCAAAGGCTTCCTTTGGGGGCAATTTCTGATGGGCAAAATGGGCTATGTAGGCGTTTTCTGGGGTCCTATTTTCAATTCCTCTCAGATTCCGGATAAAGAGATATTTGGGGATCTTCAGAAAGAGTGAACACAGAGAGTCCAGTTGCATGTGGGGCTGCGTAAAGGGTCCCCTGGTGAGTTAAGTTGTACCCAAAATCTTCCTTTGGGGGCAATTTTTGATGTGCGTAAGGGGCTCTGTACGCGATTTCTGGGGTCCTATTTTCAATTCCTCTCAGATTCCGGGTAGGGCTGTATTTAGGGCTGTTCAGAAAAAGCGAACACAGAGAGTCCAGTTGCATATGGGGCTGCGTAAAGGCTCCCCTGGGGAGTTCAATTGTCCCCAAAGGGTTCCTTTGGGGGCAATTTTTAATGGGTGAAAGTGGCTCTGTACGCTATTTCTGGGGTCCTATTTTCAATTCCTCTCAGATTCCGGGTAGGGAGATATTTGGCGTTGTTCAGAAAGAGTGAACACAGAGAGTCCAGTTGCATGTGGGGCTGCGTAAAGACTCCCCTGGGGAGTTTAGTTGTACCCAAAGGCTTCCTTTGGGGGCAATTTTTGATGGGCAAAATGGGCCTTGTACACGTTTTCTGAGGTCCTATTTTCAATTCCTCTCAGATTCCAGGTAGGGCTGTATTTAGGACTGTTCAGAAAGAGCGAACACAGAGAGTCCAGTTGCATGTGGGGCTGCGTAAAGGCTCCCCTGTGGAGTTCAGTTGTACCCAAAGGCTTCCTTTGGGGGCAATTTTTGATGGGCAAAATGGGCTATGTAGGCGTTTTCTGGGGTCCTATTTTCAATTCCTCTCAGATTCCGGATAGGGAGATATTTGGGGTTCTTCAGAAAGAGCGAACACAGAGAGTCCAGTTGCATGTGGGGCTGCGTAAAGGCTCCCCTGGGGAGTTCAGTTGTACCCAAAGGCTTCCTTTGGGGGCAATTTTTGATGGGCAAAATTAGCCTTGTACACGTTTTCTGGGGTCCTATTTTGAATTCCTCTCAGATTCCAGGTAGGGCTGTATTTAGGACTGTTCAGAAAGAGCGAACACAGAGAGTCCAGTTGCATGTGGGGCTGCGTAAAGGCTCCCCTGGGGAGTTCAGTTGTACCCAAAGGCTTCCTTTGGGGGCAATTTCTGATGGGCAAAATGGGCTATGTATGCGTTTTCTGGGGTCCTATTTTCAATTCCTCTCAGATTCCGGATAGGGAGATATTTGGGGTTCTTCAGAAAGAGCGAACACAGAGAGTCCAGTTGCATGTGGGGCTGCGTAAAGGCTCCCCTGGGGAGTTCAGTTGTACCCAAAGGCTTCCTTTGGGGGCAATTTTTGATGGGCAAAATGGGCTATGTAGACGTTTTCTGGGGTCCTATTTTCAATTCCTCTCGATTCCAGGTAGGGCTGTATTTAGGACTGTTCAGAAAGAGCGAACACAGAGAGTCCAGTTGCATGTGGGGCTGCGTAAAGGCTCCCCTGGGGAGTTCAGTAGTACCCAAAGGCTTCCTTTGGGGGCAATTTTTGATGGGCAAAATGGGCCTTGTACACGTTTTCTGGGGTCCTATTTTCAATTCCTCTCAGATTCCAGGTAGGGCTGTATTTAGGGCTGTTTAGAAAAAGCGAACACAGAGAGTCCAGCTGCATGTGGGGCTGCGTAAAGACTCCCCTGGGGATTTTAGTTGTACCCAAAGGCTTCCTTTGGGGGCAATTTTTGATGGGCAAAATGGGCCTTGTACACGTTTTCTGGGGTCCTATTTTCAATTCCTCTCAGATTCCGGATAGGGAGATATTTGGTGTTCTTCAGAAAGAGCGAACACAGAGAGTCCAGTTGCATGTGGGGCTGCGTAAAGGCTCCCCTGGGGAGTTCAGTTGTACCCAAAGGCTTCCTTTGGGGGCAATTTTTGATGGGCAAAATGGGCTATGTAGGCGTTTTCTGGGGTCCTATTTTCAATTCCTCTTAGATTCCTGGTAGGGAGATATTTAGTGCTGTTCAGAAAGAGCGAACACAGAGAGTCCAGTTGCATGTGGGGCTGCGTAAAGGCTCCCCTGGGGAGTTCAGTTGTACCCAAAGGCTTCCTTTGGGGGAAAATTTTTGATGGGCAAAATGGGCGTTGTACGCATTTTCTGGGGTCCTATTTTCAATTCCTCTCAGATTCCAGGTAGGGCTGTATTTAGGGCTGTTTAGAAAAAGCGAACAGAGAGAGTCCAGTTGCATGTGGGGCTGCATAAATTCTCCCTTGGGGAGTTCAGTTGTACCCAAAGGCTTCCTTTGGGGGCAATTTTTGATGGGCAAAATGGGCCTTGTACACTTTTTCTGGGGTCCTATTTTCAATTCCTCTCAGATTCCAGGTAGGGCTGTATTTAGGACTGTTCAGAAAGAGCGAACAGAGAGAGTCCAGTTGTATGTGGGGCTGCGTAAAGGCTCCCCTGTGGAGTTCAGTTGTACCCAAAGGCTTCCTTTGGGGGCAATTTTTGATGGGCAAAATGGGCTATGTAGGCGTTTTCTGGGGTCCTATTTTCAATTCCTCTCAGATTCCGGATAGGGAGATATTTGGGGTTCTTCAGAAAGAGCGAACACAGAGAGTCCAGTTGCATGTGGGGCTGCGTAAAGGCTCCCCTGGGGAGTTCAGTTGTACCCAAAGGCTTCCTTTGGGGGCAATTTCTGATGGGCAAAATGGGCTATGTAGGCGTTTTCTGGGGTCCTATTTTCAATTCCTCTCAGATTCCGGATAAAGAGATATTTGGGGATCTTCAGAAAGAGTGAACACAGAGAGTCCAGTTGCATGTGGGGCTGCGTAAAGGGTCCCCTGGTGAGTTAAGTTGTACCCAAAAGCTTCCTTTCGGGGCAATTTTTGATGTGCGTAAGGGGCTCTGTACACAATTTCTGGGGTCCTATTTTCAATTCCTCTCAGATTCCGGGTACGGAGATATATAGGGTTGTTCAGAAAGAGCGAACGCAAGGAGTCCAGCTGCATGTGCGGCTAAGTGAAGGCTCCCCTGGGGAGTTCAGTTGTACCCAAAGACTTCCACTGGGGGCAATTTTTGATTTGAAAAATGGGCCTTGTACACGTTTTCTGGGGTAGTATTTTCAATTCCTCTTAGATTCAGGGTAGGGAGATATTTGGCGCTGTTCAGAAAGAGCGAACACAGAGAGTCCAGTTGCATGTGGGGGCTGCGTAAAGGCTCCCCTGGGGAGTTTATTTGTACCCAAAGGCCTCCTTTGGGGGCAATTTTTGATGGGTGAAAGGGGCTCTGTACACGTTTTCTGGGGTCCTATTTTCAATTCCTCTCAGATTCCGGATAGGGAGATATTTGGGGTTCTTCAGAAAGAGCGAACACAGAGAGTCCAGTTGCATGTGGGGCTGCGTAAAGGCTCCCCTGGGGAGTTCAGTTGTACCCAAAGGCTTCCTTTGGGGGCAATTTTTGATGGGTGAAAGGGGCTCTGTACGCTATTTCTGGGGTCCTATTTTCAATTCCTCTCAGATTCCAGGTAGGGACCTATTTAGGGTTGTTCAGAAAGAGCGAACACAGAGAGTCCAGTTGCATGTGGAGCTGCGTAAAGGCTCCCCTGGGGAGTTCAGTTGTACCCAAAGGCTTCCTTTGGGGGCAATTTTTGATGGGCAAAATGGGCCTCGTACATGTTTTCTGGGGTCCTATTTTCAATTCCTCTCAGATTCCAGGTAGGGACCTATTTAGGGTTGTTCAGAAAGAGCGAACACAGAGAGTCCAGTTGCATGGGGGTCTGCGTAAATGCTCCCCTGGGGAGTTCAGTTGTACCCAAAGGCTTCCTTTGGGGGCAATTTTTGATGTGCGTAAGGGGCTCTGTACGCGATTTCAGGGGTCCTATTTTCAATTCCTCTTAGATTCCTGGTAGGGAGATATTTAGTGCTGTTCAGAAAGAGCGAACACAGAGAGTCCAGTTGCATGTGTGGCTGCGTAAAGGCTCCCCTGGGGAGTTCAGTTGTACCCAAAGGCTTCCTTTGGGGGAAAATTTTTGATGGGCAAAATGGGCGTTGTACGCATTTTCTGGGGTCCTATTTTCAATTCCTCTCAGATTCCAGGTAGGGCTGTATTTAGGGCTGTTTAGAAAAAGCGAACAGAGAGAGTCCAGTTGCATGTGGGGCTGCATAAATTCTCCCTTGGGGAGTTCAGTTGTACCCAAAGGCTTCCTTTGGGGGCAATTTTTGATGGGCAAAATGGGCCTTGTACACTTTTTCTGGGGTCCTATTTTCAATTCCTCTCAGATTCCAGGTAGGGCTGTATTTAGGACTGTTCAGAAAGAGCGAACACAGAGAGTCCAGTTGTATGTGGGGCTGCGTAAAGGCTCCCCTGGGGAGTTCAGTTGTACCCAAAAGCTTCCTTTCGGGGCAATTTTTGATGTGCGTGAGGGGCTATGTACGTGATTTTTGGGGTCCTATTTTCAATTTCTCTCAGATTCCAGGTAGGGGGATATATAGGTTTGTTCAGAAAACGCGAATACAGAGAGTCCAGTTGCATGTGGGGCTGCGTAAAGGCTCCCCTGGGGAGTTTAGTTGTACCCAAAGGCTTCCTTTGGGGGCAATTTTTGATGGGCAAAATGGGCCTTGTACACGTTTTCTGGGGTCCTATTTTCAATTCCTCTCAGATTCCAGGTAGGGCTGTATTTAGGACTGTTCAGAAAGAGCGAACACAGAGAGTCCAGTTGCATGTGGGGCTGTGTAAATGCTCCCCTGGGGAGTTCAGTTTTACCCAAAGGCTTCCTTTGGGGGCAATTTTTGATGGGCAAAATGGGCTATGTAGGCGTTTTCTGGGGTCCTATTTTCAATTCCTCTCAGATTCCGGATAGGGAGATATTTGGGGTTCTTCAGAAAGAGCGAACACAGAGAGTCCAGTTGCATGTGGGGCTGCGTAAAGGCTCCCCTGGGGAGTTCAGTTGTACCCAAAGGCTTCCTTTGGGGGCAATTTTTGATGGGCAAAATGGGCCTTGTACACGTTTTCTGGGTCCTATTTTCAGTTCCTCTCAGATTCCAGCTAGGGCTGTATTTAGGGCTGTTCAGAAAAAGCGAAAACAGAGAATCCAGTTGCATGTGGGGCTGCGTAAAGGCTCCCCTGGGGAGTTCAGTTGTCCCCAAAGGGTTCCTTTGGGGGCAATTTTTGATGGGCAAAAGGGGCTCTGTACGCGATTTCTGGGGTCCTATTTTCAATTCCTCTCAGATTCCGGGTAGGGAGATATTTGGCGTTGTTCAGAAAGAGCGAACACAGAGAGTCCAGTTGCATGTGGGGCTCCGTAAAGACTCCCCTGGGGAGTTTAGTTGTACCCAAAGGCTTCCTTTGGGGGCAATTTTTGATGGGCAAAATGGGCCTTGTACACGTTTTCTGGGGTCCTATTTTCAATTCCTCTCAGATTCCAGGTAGGGCTGTATTTAGGACTGTTCAGAAAGAGCGAACACAGAGAGTCCAGTTGCATGTGGGGCTGCGTAAAGGCTCCCCTGTGGAGTTCAGTTGTACCCAAAGGCTTCCTTTGGGGGCAATTTTTGATGGGCAAAATGGGCTATGTAGGAGTTTTCTGGGGTCCTATTTTCAATTCCTCTCAGATTCCGGATAGGGAGATATTTGGGGTTCTTCAGAAAGAGCGAACACAGAGAGTCCAGTTGCATGTGGGGCTGCGTAAAGGCTCCCCTGGGGAGTTCAGTTGTACCCAAAGGCTTCCTTTGGGGGCAATTTTTGATGGGCAAAATGGGCCTTGTACACGTTTTCTGGGCCCTATTTTCAGTTCCTCTCAGATTCCAGGTAGGGCTGTATTTAGGGCTGTTCAGAAAGAGCGAACACAGAGAGTCCAGTTGCATGTGGGGCTGCGTAAAGGCTCCCCTGGGGAGTTCAGTTGTACCCAAAGGCTTCCTTTGGGGGCAATTTTTGATAGGCAAAATGGGCCTTGTACACGTTTTCTGGGGTCCTATTTTCAATTCCTCTTAGATTCCGGGTAGGGAGATATTTAGCGCTGTTCAGAAAGAGCGAACACAGAGAGTCCAGTTGCATGTGGGGCTGCGTAAAGGCTCCCCTGCGGAGTTCAGTTGTACCCAAAGGCTTCCTTTGGGGGCAATTTTTGATGGGCAAAATGGGCCTTGTACACGTTTTCTGAGGTCCTATTTTCAATTCCTCTCAGATTCCAGGTAGGGCTGTATTTAGGACTGTTCAGAAAGAGCGAACACAGAGAGTCCAGTTGCATGTGGGGCTGCGTAAAGGCTCCCCTGGGGAGTTCAGTTGTACCCAAAGGCTTCCTTTGGGGGCAATTTTTGATGTGTGAAAGGGGCTCTGTATGCATTTTCTGGGATCCAATTTTCATTTTCTCTCAGATTCCGGGTAGGTATGTAAACAGGGTTTTTAAGAAAGAGCGAACACAGAGAGTCCAGTTGCATGTGGGGCTGCGTAAATGCTCCCCTGGGGAGTTCAGTTGTACCCAAAGGCTTCCTTTGGGGGCAATTTTTGATGTGTGAAAGGGGCTCTGTACGCGATTTCTTGGGTCCTATTTTCAATTTCTCTCAGATTCCGGGTAGGGAGATATATAGGGTTGTTCAAAAAGAGCGAACGCAAAAAGTCCAGCTGCATGTGGGGCTAAGTGAAGGCTCCCCTGGTGAGTTCAGTTGTACCCAAAGACTTCCTTTGGGGGCAATTTTAGATGGTATTTGGGGTTCTTCAGTAGGAGCGAACACAGAGAGTCCAGTTGCATGGGGGGCTGCGTAAAGGCTCCCCTGGGGAGTTCAGTTGTACCCAAAAGCTTCCTTTCGGGGCAATTTTTGATGTGCGTGAGGGGCTATGTACGTGATTTCTGGGGTCCTATTTTCAATTTCTCTCAGATTCCGGGTAGGTATGTATTTAGGGTTTTTAAGAAAGAGTGAACACAGAGAGTCCAGTTGCATGTGGGGCTGCGTAAAGGCTCCCCTGGGGAGTTCAGTTGTACCCAAAGGCTTCCTTTGGGGGCAATTTTTGATGGGCAAAATGGGCCTTGTACACGTTTTCTGGGGTCCTATTTTCAATTCCTCTCGATTCCAGGTAGGGCTGTATTTAGGGCTGTTCAGAAAAGCGAACACAGAGTCCAGCTGCATGTGGGGCTGCCTAAAGGCTCCCCTGGGGAGTTCAGTTGTACACAAAGGCTTCCTTTGGGGGCAATTTTTGATGGGCAAAATGGGCCTTGTACACGTTTTCTGGGGTCCTATTTTCAATTCCTCTAAGATTCCGGATAGGGAGATATTTGGGGTTCTTCAGAAACAGTGAACACAGAGAGTCCAGTTGCATGTGGGGCTGCGTAAAGGCTCCCCTGGGGAGTTCAGTTGTACCCAAAGGCTTCCTTTGGGGGCAATTTTTGATAGGCAAAATGGGACTTGTACACATTTTCTGGGGTCCTATTTTCAATTCCTCTCAGATTCCAGGTAGGGCTGTATTTAGGGCTGTTCAGAAAAAGCGAACACAGAGAGTCCAAATGCATGTGGGGCTGCGTAAAGGCTCCCCTGGGGAGTTCAGTTGTACCCAAAGGCTTCTTTTGGGGGAAATTTTTGATGGGTGAAAGGGGCTCTGTACGCGATTTCTGGGGTCCTATTTTCAATTCCTCTCAGATTCCGGGTAGGGATGCCTTTAGGGTTGTTCAGAAAGAGCGAACACAGAGAGTCCAGTTGCATGTGGGGCTGCGTAAAGGCTCCCCTGGGGAGTACAGTTGTACCCAAAGGCTTCCATTGGGGGCAATTTTTGATGGGCAAAAGGGGCTCTGTACGCTTTTTCTGGGGTCCTATTTTCAATTCTTCTCAGATTCCGGATAGGGAGATATTTGGGGTTCTTCAGAAAGAGCGAACACGGAGAGTCCAGTTGCATGTGGGGCTGCGTAAAGGCTCCCCTGGGGAGTTTAGTTGTACCCAAAGGCTTCCTTTGGGGGCAATTTTTGATGGGCAAAATGGGCCTTGTACATGTTTTCTGGGGTCCTATTTTCAATTCCTCTCAGATTCCAGGTAGGGCTGTATTTAGGGCTGTTCAGAAAAAGCGAACACAGAGAGTCCAGTTGCATGTGGGGCTGCGTAAAGGCTCCCCTGGGGAGTTCAGTTGTACCCAAAGGCTTCCTTTGCGGGCAATTTTTGATGTGTGAAAGGGGCTCTGTATGCATTTTCTCGGGTCCAATTTTCATTTTCTCTCAGATTCCGGGTAGGTATGTAAACAGGGTTTTTAAGAAAGAGTGAACACAGAGAGTCCAGTTGCATGTGGGGCTGTGTAAAGGCTCCATTGGGGAGTTCAGTTGTACCCAAAGACTTCCTTTGGGGGCAATTTTTGATGGTATTTGGGGTTCTTCAGAAGGAGCGAACACAGAGAGTCCAGTTGCATGGGGGGCTGCGTAAAGGCTCCCCTGGGGAGTTTAGTTGTACCCAAAGGCTTCCTTTGGGGGCAATTTTTGATGTGCGTAAGGGGCTCTGTACGCGATTTCTGGGGTCCTATTTTCAATTCCTCTTAGATTCCTGGTAGGGAGATATTTAGTGCTGTTCAGAAAGAGCGAACACAGAGAGTCCAGTTGCATGTGGGGCTGCGTAAAGGCTCCCCTGGGGAGTTCAGTTGTACCCAAAGGCTTCCTTTGGGGGCAATTTTTGATGGGCAAAATGGGCCTTGTACACGTTTTCTGGGGTCCTATTTTCAATTCCTCTCAGATTCCAGGTAGGGCTGTATTTAGGGCTGTTTAGAAAAAGCGAACACAGAGAGTCCAGCTGCATGTGGTGCTGCGTAAAGACTCCCCTGGGGAGTTTAGTTGTACCCAAAGGCTTCCTTTGGGGGCAATTTTTGATGGGCAAAATGGGCCTTGTACACGTTTTCTGGGGTCCTATTTTCAATTCCTCTCAGATTCCAGGTAGGGCTGTATTTAGGACTGTTCAGAAAGAGCGAACACAGAGAGTCCAGTTGCATGTGGGGCTGCGTAAAGGCTCCCCTGTGGAGTTCAGTTTTTCCCAAAGGCTTCCTTTGGGGGCAATTTTTGATGGGCAAAATGGGCCTTGTACACGTTTTCTGGGGTCCTATTTTCAATTCCTCTCAGATTCCGGATAGGGAGATATTTGGGGTTCTTCAGAAAGAGCGAACACAGAGAGTCCAGTTGCATGTGGGGCTGCGTAAAGGCTCCCCTGGGGAGTTCAGTTGTACCCAAAGGCTTCCTTTGGGGGCAATTTTTGAAGGGCAAAATGGGCCTTGTACACGTTTTCTGGGTCCTATTTTCAGTTCCTCTCAGATTCCAGGTAGGGCTGTATTTACGGCTGTTCAGAAAAAGCGAACACAGAGAGTCCAGTTGCATGTGGGGCTGCGTAAAGGCTCCCCTGGGGAGTTCAGCTGTACCCAAAGGCTTCCTTTGGGGGCAATTTTTGATGTGCGTAAGGGGCTCTGTACGCGATTTCTGGGGTCGTATTTTAAATTCCTCTCAGATTCCGGGTAGGGAGATATTTGGCGTTGTTCAGAAAGAGCGAACACAGAGAGTCCAGTTGCATGTGGGGCTGCGTAAAGACTCCCCTGGGGAGTTCAGTTGTACCCAAAGGCTTCCTTTGGGGGCAATTTTTGATGGGCAAAATGGGCCTTGTACACGTTTTCTGGGGTCCTATTTTCAATTCCTCTCGATTCCAGGTAGGGCTGTATTTAGGGCTGTTTAGAAAGAGCGAACACAGAGAGTCCAGTTGCATGTGGGGCTGCGTAAAGACTCCCCTGGGGAGTTCAGTTGTACCCAAAGGCTTCCTTTGGGGGCAATTTTTGATGGGCAAAATGGGCCTTGTACACGTTTTCTGGGGTCCTATTTTCAATTCCTCTCAGATTCCAGGTAGGGCTGTATTTAGGACTGTTCAGAAAGAGCGAACACAGAGAGTCCAGTTGCATGTGGGGCTGCGTAAAGGCTCCCCTGGGGAGTTCAGTTGTCCCCAAAGGCTTCCTTTGGGGGCAATTTTTGATGGGCGAATGGGGCTCTGTACGCGTTTTCTGGGGTCCTATTTTCAATTCCTCTCAGATTCCGGGTAGGGAGATATTTGGCGTTGTTCAGAAAGAGCGAACACAGAGAGTCCAGTTGCATGTGGGGCTGCGTAAACGCTCCCCTGGGGAGTTCAGTTGTACCCAAAGGCTTCCTTTGGGGGCAATTTTTGATGTGCGTAAGGGGCTCTGTACGCGATTTCTGGGGTCCTATTTTCAATTCCTCTTAGATTCCTGGTAGGGAGATATTTAGTGCTGTTCAGAAAGAGCGAACACAGAGAGTCCAGTTGCATGTGGGGCTGCGTAAAGGCTCCCCTGGGGAGTTCAGTTGTACCCAAAGGCTTCCTTTGGGGGCAATTTTTGATGGGCAAAATGGGCCTTGTACACGTTTTCTGGGGTCCTATTTTCAATTCCTCTCAGATTCCAGGTAGGGCTGTATTTAGGGCTGTTTAGAAAAAGCGAACACAGAGAGTCCAGCTGCATGTGGTGCTGCGTAAAGACTCCCCTGGGGAGTTTAGTTGTACCCAAAGGCTTCCTTTGGGGGCAATATTTGATGGGCAAAATGGGCCTTGTACACGTTTTCTGGGGTCCTATTTTCAATTACTCTCAGATTCCCGGTAGGGCTGTATTTAGGACTGTTCAGAAAGAGCGAACACAGAGAGTCCAGTTGCATGTGGGGCTGCGTAAAGGCTCCCCTGTGGAGTTCAGTTGTACCCAAAGGCTTCCTTTGGGGGCAATTTTTGATGGGCAAAATGGGCTATGTAGGCGTTTTCTGGGGTCCTATTTTCAATTCCTCTCAGATTCCGGATAGGGAGATATTTGGGGTTCTTCAGAAAGAGCGAACACAGAGAGTCCAGTTGCATGTGGGGCTGCGTAAAGGCTCCCCTGGGGAGTTCAGTTGTACCCAAAGGCTTCCTTTGGGGGCAATTTTTGAAGGGCAAAATGGGCCTTGTACACGTTTTCTGGGTCCTATTTTCAGTTCCTCTCAGATTCCAGGTAGGGCTGTATTTAGGGCTGTTCAGAAAAAGCGAACACAGAGAGTCCAGTTGCATGTGGGGCTGCGTAAAGGCTCCCCTGGGGAGTTCAGTTTTCCCCAAAGGGTTCCTTTGGGGGCAATTTTTGATGGGCGAATGGGGCTCTGTACGCGTTTTCTGGGGTCCTATTTTCAATTCCTCTCAGATTCCGGGTAGGGAGATATTTGGCGTTGTTCAGAAAGAGCGAACACAGAGAGTCCAGTTGCATGTGGGGCTGCGTAAAGACTCCCCTGGGGAGTTTAGTTGTACCCAAAGGCTTCCTTTGGCGGCAATTTTTGATGGGCAAAATGGGCTATGTAGG
Organism: Mergus octosetaceus; assembly: GCA_036873955.1. Classification (NCBI taxonomy): domain Eukaryota; kingdom Metazoa; phylum Chordata; class Aves; order Anseriformes; family Anatidae; genus Mergus; species Mergus octosetaceus. The sequence continues at coordinate 29,313 of JBAGBL010000161.1, forward strand.
CGTTTTCTGGGGTCCTATTTTCAATTCCTCTCAGATTCCAGGTAGGGCTGTATTTAGGACTGTTCAGAAAGAGCGAACACAGAGAGTCCAGTTGCATGTGGGGCTGCGTAAAGGCTCCCCTGGGGAGTTCAGTTGTACCCAAAGGCTTCCTTTGGGGGCAAATTTTGATGGGCAAAATGGGCTATGTAGGCGTTTTCTGGGGTCCTATTTTCAATTCCTCTCAGATTCCGGATAGGGAGATATTTGGGGTTCTTCAGAAAGAGCGAACACAGAGAGTCCAGTTGCATGTGGGGCTGCGTAAAGGCTCCCCTGGGGAGTTCAGTTGTACCCAAAGGCTTCCTTTGGGGGCAATTTTTGATGTGCGTAAGGGGCTCTGTACGTGATTTCTGGGGTCCTATTTTCAATTCCTCTTAGATTCCTGGTAGGGAGATATTTAGTGCTGTTCAGAAAGAGCGAACACAGAGAGTCCAGTTGCATGTGGGGCTGCGTAAAGACTCCCCTGGGGAGTTCAGTTGTACCCAAAGGCTTCCTTTGGGGGCAATTTTTGATGGGCAAAATGGGCCTTGTACACGTTTTCTGGGGTCCTATTTTCAATTCCTCTCAGATTCCAGGTAGGGCTGTATTTAGGGCTGTTTAGAAAAAGCGAACACAGAGAGTCCAGCTGCATGTGGTGCTGCGTAAAGACTCCCCTGGGGAGTTTAGTTGTACCCAAAGGCTTCCTTTGGGGGCAATTTTTGATGGGCAAAATGGGCCTTGTACACGTTTTCTGGGGTCCTATTTTCAATTCCTCTCAGATTCCAGGTAGGGCTGTATTTAGGACTGTTCAGAAAGAGCGAACACAGAGAGTCCAGTTGCATGTGGGGCTGCGTAAAGGCTCCCCTGTGGAGTTCAGTTTTTCCCAAAGGCTTCCTTTGGGGGCAATTTTTGATGGGCAAAATGGGCTATGTAGGCGTTTTCTGGGGTCCTATTTTCAATTCCTCTCAGATTCCGGATAGGGAGATATTTGGGGTTCTTCAGAAAGAGCGAACACAGAGAGTCCAGTTGCATGTGGGACTGCGTAAAGGCTCCCCTGGGGAGTTCAGTTGTACCCAAAGGCTTCCTTTGGGGGCAATTTTTGAAGGGCAAAATGGGCCTTGTACACGTTTTCTGGGTCCTATTTTCAGTTCCTCTCAGATTCCAGGTAGGGCTGTATTTACGGCTGTTCAGAAAAAGCGAACACAGAGAGTCCAGTTGCATGTGGGGCTGCGTAAAGGCTCCCCTGGGGAGTTCAGCTGTACCCAAAGGCTTCCTTTGGGGGCAATTTTTGATGTGCGTAAGGGGCTCTGTACGCGATTTCTGGGGTCCTATTTTCAATTCCTCTCAGATTCCGGGTAGGGAGATATTTGGCGTTGTTCAGAAAGAGCGAACACAGAGAGTCCAGTTGCATGTGGGGCTGCGTAAATGCTCCCCTGGGGAGTTCAGTTGTACCCAAAGGCTTCCTTTGGGGGCAATTTTTGATGGGCAAAATGGGCCTTGTACACGTTTTCTGGGGTCCTATTTTCAATTCCTCTCGATTCCAGGTAGGGCTGTATTTAGGGCTGTTTAGAAAGAGCGAACACAGAGAGTCCAGTTGCATGTGGGGCTGCGTAAAGGCTCCCCTGGGGAGTTCAGTTGTACCAAAGGCTTCCTTTGGGGGCAATTTTTGATGGGCAAAATGGGCCTTGTACACGTTTTCTGGGGTCCTATTTTCAATTCCTCTCAGATTCCAGGTAGGGCTGTATTTAGGACTGTTCAGAAAGAGCGAACACAGAGAGTCCAGTTGCATGTGGGGCTGCGTAAAGGCTCCCCTGGGGAGTTCAGTTGTACCCAAAGGCTTCCTATGGGGGAAATTTTTGATGGGCAAAATGGGCTATGTAGGCGTTTTCTGGGGTCCTATTTTCAATTCCTCTCAGATTCCGGATAGGGAGATATTTGGGGTTCTTCAGAAAGAGCGAACACAGAGAGTCCAGTTGCATGTGGGGCTGCGTAAAGGCTCCCCTGGGGAGTTCAGTTGTCCCCAAAGGCTTCCTTTGGGGGCAATTTTTGATGGGCAAAATGGGCCTTGTACACGTTTTCTGGGGTCCTATTTTCAATTCCTCTCAGATTCCAGGTAGGGCTGTATTTAGGACTGTTCAGAAAGAGCGAACACAGAGAGTCCAGTTGCATGTGGGGCTGCGTAAATTCTCCCTTGGGGAGTTCAGTTGTACCCAAAGGCTTCCTTTGGGGGCAATTTTTGATGGGCAAAATGGGCCTTGTACATTTTTTCTGGGGTCCTATTTTCAATTCCTCTCAGATTCCGGATAGGGAAATATTTGGGGTTCTTCAGAAAGAGCGAACACAGAGAGTCCAGTTGCATGTGGGGCTGCGTAAAGGCTCCCCTGGGGAGTTCAGTTGTACCCAAAGGCTTCCTTTGGGGGCAATTTTTGATGGGCAAAATGGGCTATGTAGGCGTTTTCTGGGGTCCTATTTTCAATTCCTCTCAGATTCCGGATAGGGAGATATTTGGGGTTCTTCAGAAAGAGCGAACACAGAGAGTCCAGTTGCATGTGGGGCTGCGTAAAGGCTCCCCTGGGGAGTTCAGTTGTACCCAAAGGCTTCCTTTGGGGGCAATTTTTGATGGGCAAAATGGGCCTTGTACACGATTTCTGGGGTCCTATTTTCAATTCCTCTCGATTCCAGGTAGGGCTGTATTTAGGGCTGTTTAGAAAAAGCGAACACAGAGAGTCCAGCTGCATGTGGTGCTGCGTAAAGACTCCCCTGGGGAGTTTAGTTGTACCCAAAGGCTTCCTTTGGGGGCAATTTTTGATGGGCAAAATGGGCCTTGTACACGTTTTCTGGGGTCCTATTTTCAATTCCTCTCAGATTCCAGGTAGGGCTGTATTTAGGACTGTTCAGAAAGAGCGAACACAGAGAGTCCAGTTGCATGTGGGGCTGCGTAAAGGCTCCCCTGGGGAGTTCAGTTGTACCCAAAGGCTTCCTTTGGGGGCAATTTTTGATGGGCAAAATGGGCTATGTAGGCGTTTTCTGGGGTCCTATTTTCAATTCCTCTCAGATTCCGGATAGGGAGATATTTGGGGTTCTTCAGAAAGAGCGAACACAGAGAGTCCAGTTGCATGTGGGGCTGCGTAAAGGCTCCCCTGGGGAGTTCAGTTGTCCCCAAAGGCTTCCTTTGGGGGCAATTTTTGATGGGAAAAATGGGCCTTGTACACGTTTTCTGGGTCCTATTTTCAGTTCCTCTCAGATTCCAGGTAGGGCTGTATTTAGGGCTGTTCAGAAAAAGCGAACACAGAGAGTCCAGTTGCATGTGGGGCTGCGTAAAGGCTCCCCTGGGGAGTTCAGTTGTCCCCAAAGGGTTCCTTTGGGGGCAATTTTTGATGGGCGAATGGGGCTCTGTACGCGTTTTCTGGGGTCCTATTTTCAATTCCTCTCAGATTCCGGGTAGGGAGATATTTGGCGTTGTTCAGAAAGAGCGAACACAGAGAGTCCAGTTGCATGTGGGGCTGCGTAAACGCTCCCCTGGGGAGTTCAGTTGTACCCAAAGGCTTCCTTTGGGGGCAATTTTTGATGTGCGTAAGGGGCTCTGTACGCGATTTCTGGGGTCCTATTTTCAATTCCTCTTAGATTCCTGGTAGGGAGATATTTAGTGCTGTTCAGAAAGAGCGAACACAGAGAGTCCAGTTGCATGTGGGGCTGCGTAAAGGCTCCCCTGGGGAGTTCAGTTGTACCCAAAGGCTTCCTTTGGGGGCAATTTTTGATGGGCAAAATGGGCCTTGTACACGTTTTCTGGGGTCCTATTTTCAATTCCTCTCAGATTCCAGGTAGGGCTGTATTTAGGGCTGTTTAGAAAAAGCGAACACAGAGAGTCCAGCTGCATGTGGTGCTGCGTAAAGACTCCCCTGGGGAGTTTAGTTGTACCCAAAGGCTTCCTTTGGGGGCAATATTTGATGGGCAAAATGGGCCTTGTACACGTTTTCTGGGGTCCTATTTTCAATTCCTCTCAGATTCCCCGTAGGGCTGTATTTAGGACTGTTCAGAAAGAGCGAACACAGAGAGTCCAGTTGCATGTGGGGCTGCGTAAAGGCTCCCCTGTGGAGTTCAGTTGTACCCAAAGGCTTCCTTTGGGGGCAATTTTTGATGGGCAAAATGGGCTATGTAGGCGTTTTCTGGGGTCCTATTTTCAATTCCTCTCAGATTCCGGATAGGGAGATATTTGGGGTTCTTCAGAAAGAGCGAACACAGAGAGTCCAGTTGCATGTGGGGCTGCGTAAAGGCTCCCCTGGGGAGTTCAGTTGTACCCAAAGGCTTCCTTTGGGGGCAATTTTTGAAGGGCAAAATGGGCCTTGTACACGTTTACTGGGTCCTATTTTCAGTTCCTCTCAGATTCCAGGTAGGGCTGTATTTAGGGCTGTTCAGAAAAAGCGAACACAGAGAGTCCAGTTGCATGTGGGGCTGCGTAAAGGCTCCCCTGGGGAGTTCAGTTGTCCCCAAAGGGTTCCTTTGGGGGCAATTTTTGATGGGCGAATGGGGCTCTGTACGCGTTTTCTGGGGTCCTATTTTCAATTCCTCTCAGATTCCGGGTAGGGAGATATTTGGCGTTGTTCAGAAAGAGCGAACACAGAGAGTCCAGTTGCATGTGGGGCTGCGTAAAGACTCCCCTGGGGAGTTTAGTTGTACCCAAAGGCTTCCTTTGGCGGCAATTTTTGATGGGCAAAATGGGCCTTGTACACGTTTTCTGGGGTCCTATTTTCAATTCCTCTCAGATTCCAGGTAGGGCTGTATTTAGGACTGTTCAGAAAGAGCGAACACAGAGAGTCCAGTTGCATGTGGGGCTGCGTAAAGGCTCCCCTGGGGAGTTCAGTTGTACCCAAAGGCTTCCTTTGGGGGCAAATTTTGATGGGCAAAATGGGCTATGTAGGCGTTTTCTGGGGTCCTATTTTCAATTCCTCTCAGATTCCGGATAGGGAGATATTTGGGGTTCTTCAGAAAGAGCGAACACAGAGAGTCCAGTTGCATGTGGGGCTGCGTAAAGGCTCCCCTGGGGAGTTCAGATGTACCCAAAGGCTTCCTTTGGGGGCAATTTTTGATGGGCGAATGGGGCTCTGTACGCGTTTTCTGGGGTCCTATTTTCAATTCCTCTCAGATTCCGGGTAGGGAGATATTTGGCGTTGTTCAGAAAGAGCGAACACAGAGAGTCCAGTTGCATGTGGGGCTGCGTAAACGCTCCCCACATACGCAGCCCCACATACAACTGGACTCTCTGTGTTCGCTCTTTCTGAACAGTCCTAAATACAGCCCTACCTGGAATCTGAGAGGAATTGAAAATAGGACCCCAGAAAACGTGTACAAGGCCCATTTTGCCCATCAAAAATTGCCCCCAAAGGAAGCCTTTGGGTACAACTGAACTCCCCAAGGGAGAATTTATGCAGCCCCACATGCAACTGGACTCTCTCTGTTCGCTTTTTCTAAACAGCCCTAAATACAGCCCTACCTGGAATCTGAGAGGAATTGAAAATAGGACCCCAGAAAATGCGTACAACGCCCATTTTGCCCATCAAAAATTTTCCCCCAAAGGAAGCCTTTGGGTACAACTGAACTCCCCAGGGGAGCCTTTACGCAGCCCCACATGCAACTGGACTCTCTGTGTTCGCTCTTTCTGAACAGCACTAAATATCTCCCTACCAGGAATCTAAGAGGAATTGAAAATAGGACCCCAGAAATCGCGTACAGAGCCCCTTACGCACATCAAAAATTGCCCCCAAAGGAAGCCTTTGGGTACAACTGAACTCCCCAGGGGAGCCTTTACGCAGCCCCACATGCAACTGGACTCTCTGTGTTCGCTCTTTCTGAACAGCCCTAAATACAGCCCTACCTGGAATCTGAGAGGAATTGAAAATAGGACCCAGAAAAAGTGTACAAGGCCCATTTTGCCCATCAAAAATTGCCCCCAAAGGAAGCCTTTGGGTACAACTGAACTCCCCAGGGGAGCCTTTACGCAGCCCCACATGCAACTGGACTCTCTGTGTTCGCTCTTTCTGAAGAACCCCAAATATCTCCCTATCCGGAATCTGAGAGGAATTGAAAATAGGACCCCAGAAAACGTGTACAAGGCCCATTTTGCCCATCAAAAATTGCCCCCAAAGGAAGCCTTTGGGTACAACTGAACTCCCCAGGGGAGCCTTTACGCAGCCCCACATGCAACTGGACTCTCTGTGTTCGCTCTTTCTGAACAGTCCTAAATACAGCCCTACCTGGAATCTGAGAGGAATTGAAAATAGGACCCCAGAAAACGTGTAAAAGGCCCATTTTGCCCATCAAAAATTGCCCCCAAAGGAAGCCTTTGGGTACAACTAAACTCCCCAGGGGAGTCTTTACGCAGCACCACATGCAGCTGGACTCTCTGTGTTCGCTTTTTCTAAACAGCCCTAAATACAGCCCTACCTGGAATCAAGAGGAATTGAAAATAGGACCCCAGAAAACGTGTACAAGGCCCATTTTGCCCATCAAAAATTTCCCCCAAAGGAACCCTTTGGGGACAACTGAACTCCCCAGGGGAGCCTTTACGCAGCCCCACATGCAACTGGACTCTCTGTGTTCGCTCTTTCTGAACAGTCCTAAACACAGCCCTACCTGGAATCGAGAGGAATTGAAAATAGGACCCCAGAAAACGTGTACAAGGCCCATTTTGCCCATCAAAAATTGCCCCCAAAGGAAGCCTTTGGGTACAACTGAACTCCCCAGGGGAGCCTTTACGCAGCCCCACATGCAACTGGACTCTCTGTGTTCGCTCTTTCTGAAGAACCCCAAATATCTCCCTATCCGGAATCTGAGAGGAATTGAAAATAGGACCCCAGAAAACGCCTACATAGCCCATTTTGCCCATCAGAAATTGCCCCCAAAGGAAGCCTTTGGGTACAACTGAACTCCACAGGGGAGCCTTTACGCAGCCCCACATGCAACTGGACTCTCTGTGTTCGCTCTTTCTGAACAGTCCTAAATACAGCCTTACCTGGAATCTGAGAGGAATTGAAAATAGGACCTCAGAAAACGTGTACAAGGCCCATTTTGCCCATCAAAAATTGCCCCCAAAGGAAGCCTTTGGGTACAACTAAACTCCCCAGGGGAGTCTTTACGCAGCCCCACATGCAGCTGGACTCTCTGTGTTCGCTTTTTATAAACAGCCCTAAATACAGCCCTACCTGGAATCTGAGAGGAATTGAAAATAGGACCCCAGAAAACGTGTACAAGGCCCATTTTGCCCATCAAAAATTGCCCCCAAAGGAAGCCTTTGGGTACAACTGAACTCCCCAGGGGAGCCTTTACGCAGCCCCACATGCAACTGGACTCTCTGTGTTCGCTCTTTCTGAACAGTCCTAAATACAGCCCTACCTGGAATCTGAGAGGAATTGAAAATAGGACCTCAGAAAACGTGTACAAGGCCCATTTTGCCCATCAAAAATTGCCCCCAAAGGAAGCCTTTGGGTACAACTAAACTCCCCAGGGGAGTCATTACGCAGCCCCACATGCAACTGGACTCTCTGTGTTCACTCTTTCTGAACAACGCCAAATATCTCCCTACCCGGAATCTGAGAGGAATTGAAAATAGGACCCCAGAAAACGCGTACAGAGCCCCATTCGCCCATCAAAAATTGCCCCCAAAGGAAGCCTTTGGGTACAACTGAACTCCCCAGGGGAGCCTTTACGCAGCCCCATATGCAACTGGACTCTCTGTGTTCGCTTTTTCTGAACAGCCCTAAATACAGCCCTATCTGGAATCTGAGAGGAACTGAAAATAGGACCCAGAAAACGTGTACAAGGCCCATTTTGCCCATCAAAAATTGCCCCCAAAGGAAGCCTTTGGGTACAACTGAACTCCCCAGGGGAGCCTTTACGCAGCCCCACATGCAACTGGACTCTCTGTGTTCGCTCTTTCTGAAGAACCCCAAATATCTCCCTATCCGGAATCTGAGAGGAATTGAAAATAGGACCCCAGAAAACGCCTACATAGCCAATTTTGCCCATCCAAAATTGCCCCCAAAGGAAGCCTTTGGGTACAACTAAACTCCCCAGGGGAGTCTTTACGCAGCACCACATGCAGCTGGACTCTCTGTGTTCGCTTTTTCTAAACAGCCCTAAATACAGCCCTACCTGGAATCGAGAGGAATTGAAAATAGGACCCCAGAAAACGTGTACAAGGCCCATTTTGCCCATCAAAAATTGCCCCCAAAGGAAGCCTTTGGGTACAACTGAACTCCCCAGGGGAGTCTTTACGCAGCCCCACATGCAACTGGACTCTCTGTGTTCGCTCTTTCTGAACAACGCCAAATATCTCCCTACCCGGAATCTGAGAGGAATTGAAAATAGGACCCCAGAAATCGCGTACAGAGCCCCTTACGCACATCAAAAATTGCCCCCAAAGGAAGCCTTTGGGTACAGCTGAACTCCCCAGGGGAGCCTTTACGCAGCCCCACATGCAACTGGACTCTCTGTGTTCGCTCTTTCTGAACAGCCCTAAATACAGCCCTACCTGGAATCTGAGAGGAACTGAAAATAGGACCCAGAAAACGTGTACAAGGCCCATTTTGCCCTTCAAAAATTGCCCCCAAAGGAAGCCTTTGGGTACAACTGAACTCCCCAGGGGAGCCTTTACGCAGCCCCACATGCAACTGGACTCTCTGTGTTCGCTCTTTCTGAAGAACCCCAAATATCTCCCTATCCGGAATCTGAGAGGAATTGAAAATAGGACCCCAGAAAACGCCTACATAGCCCATTTTGCCCATCAAAAATTGCCCCCAAAGGAAGCCTTTGGGTACAACTGAACTCCACAGGGGAGCCTTTACGCAGCCCCACATGCAACTGGACTCTCTGTGTTCGCTCTTTCTGAACAGTCCTAAATACAGCCCTACCTGGAATCTGAGAGGAATTGAAAATAGGACCCCAGAAAACGTGTACAAGGCCCATTTTGCCCATCAAAAATTGCCCCCAAAGGAAGCCTTTGGGTACAACTGAACTCCCCAGGGGAGCCTTTACGCAGCCCCACATGCAACTGGACTCTCTGTGTTCGCTCTTTCTGAACAGCACTAAATATCTCCCTACCAGGAATCTAAGAGGAATTGAAAATAGGACCCCAGAAATCGCGTACAGAGCCCCTTACGCACATCAAAAATTGCCCCCAAAGGAAGCTTTTGGGTACAACTGAACTCCCCAGGGGAGCCTTTACGCAGCCCCACATGCAACTGGACTCTCTGTGTTCGCTCTTTCTGAAGAACCCCAAATATCTCCCTATCAGGAATCTGAGAGGAATTGAAAATAGGACCCCAGAAAACGCCTACATAGCCCATTTTGCCCATCAAAAATTGCCCCCAAAGGAAGCCTTTGGGTACAACTGAACTCCCCAGGGGAGCCTTTACGCAGCCCCACATGCAACTGGACTCTCTGTGTTCGCTCTTTCTGAACAGTCCTAAATACAGCCCTACCTGGAATCTGAGAGGAATTGAAAATAGGACCCCAGAAAACGTGTACAAGGCCCATTTTGCCCATCAAAAATTGCCCCCAAAGGAAGCCTTTGGGTACAACTGAACTCCCCAGGGGAGCCTTTACGCAGCCCCACATGCAACTGGACTCTCTGTGTTCGCTCTTTCTGAACAGTCCTAAATACAGCCCTACCTGGAATCTGAGAGGAATTGAAAATAGGACCCCAGAAAACGTGTACAAGGCCCATTTTGCCCATCAAAAATTGCCCCCAAAGGAAGCCTTTGGGTACAACTGAACTCCCCAGGGGAGCCTTTACGCAGCCCCACATGCAACTGGACTCTCTGTGTTCGCTCTTTCTGAAGAACCCCAAATATCTCCCTATCCGGAATCTGAGAGGAATTGAAAATAGGACCCCAGAAAACGCCTACATAGCCCATTTTGCCCATCAGAAATTGCCCCCAAAGGAAGCCTTTGGGTACAACTGAACTCCCCAGGGGAGCCTTTACGCAGCCCCACATGCAACTGGACTCTCTGTGTTCGCTCTTTCTGAACAGTCCTAAATACAGCCCTACCTGGAATCTGAGAGGAATTGAAAATAGGACCTCAGAAAACGTGTACAAGGCCCATTTTGCCCATCAAAAATTGCCCCCAAAGGAAGCCTTTAGGTACAACTAAACTCCCCAGGGGAGTCTTTACGCAGCCCCACATGCAACTGGACTCTCTGTGTTCACTCTTTCTGAACAACGCCAAATATCTCCCTACCCGGAATCTGAGAGGAATTGAAAATAGGACCCCAGAAAACGCGTACAGAGCCCCATTCGCCCATCAAAAATTGCCCCCAAAGGAACCCTTTGGGGACAACTGAACTCCCCAGGGGAGCCTTTACGCAGCCCCATATGCAACTGGACTCTCTGTGTTCGCTTTTTCTGAACAGCCCTAAATACAGCCCTATCTGGAATCTGAGAGGAACTGAAAATAGGACCCAGAAAACGTGTACAAGGCCCATTTTGCCCATCAAAAATTGCCCCCAAAGGAAGCCTTTGGGTACAACTGAACTCCCCAGGGGAGCCTTTACGCAGCCCCCCATGCAACTGGACTCTCTGTGTTCGCTCTTTCTGAAGAACCCCAAATATCTCCCTATCCGGAATCTGAGAGGAATTGAAAATAGGACCCCAGAAAACGCCTACATACCCAATTTTGCCCATCCAAAATTGCCCCCAAAGGAAGCCTTTGGGTACAACTGAACTCCACAGGGGAGCCTTTACGCAGCCCCACATGCAACTGGACTCTCTGTGTTCGCTCTTTCTGAACAGTCCTAAATACAGCCCTACCTGGAATCTGAGAGGAATTGAAAATAGGACCCCAGAAAACGTGTACAAGGCCCATTTTGCCCATCAAAAATTGCCCCCAAAGGAAGCCTTTGGGTACAACTAAACTCCCCAGGGGAGTCTTTACGCAGCACCACATGCAGCTGGACTCTCTGTGTTCGCTTTTTCTAAACAGCCCTAAATACAGCCCTACCTGGAATCGAGAGGAATTGAAAATAGGACCCCAGAAAACGTGTACAAGGCCCATTTTGCCCATCAAAAATTTTCCCCCAAAGGAAGCCTTTGGGTACAACTGAACTCCCCAGGGGAGTCTTTACGCAGCCCCACATGCAACTGGACTCTCTGTGTTCGCTCTTTCTGAACAACGCCAAATATCTCCCAACCCGGAATCTGAGAGGAATTGAAAATAGGACCCCAGAAATCGCGTACAGAGCCCCTTACGCACATCAAAAATTGCCCCCAAAGGAAGCCTTTGGGTACAGCTGAACATCCCAGGGGAGCCTTTACGCAGCCCCACATGCAACTGGACTCTCTGTGTTCGCTCTTTCTGAACAGCCCTAAATACAGCCCTACCTGGAATCTGAGAGGAATTGAAAATAGGACCCAGAAAACGTGTACAAGGCCCATTTTGCCCTTCAAAAATTGCCCCCAAAGGAAGCCTTTGGGTACAACTGAACTCCCCAGGGGAGCCTTTACGCAGCCCCACATGCAACTGGACTCTCTGTGTTCGCTCTTTCTGAAGAACCCCAAATATCTCCCTATCCGGAATCTGAGAGGAATTGAAAATAGGACCCAGAAAACGTGTACAAGGCCCATTTTGCCCATCAAAAATTGCCCCCAAAGGAAGCCTTTGGGTACAACTGAACTCCACAGGGGAGCCTTTACGCAGCCCCACATGCAACTGGACTCTCTGTGTTCGCTCTTTCTGAACAGTCCTAAATACAGCCCTACCTGGAATCTGAGAGGAATTGAAAATAGGACCCCAGAAAACGTGTACAAGGCCCATTTTGCCCATCAAAAATTGCCCCCAAAGGAAGCCTTTGGGTACAACTGAACTCCCCAGGGGAGCCTTTACGCAGCCCCACATGCAACTGGACTCTCTGTGTTCGCTCTTTCTGAACAGCACTAAATATCTCCCTACCAGGAATCTAAGAGGAATTGAAAATAGGACCCCAGAAATCGCGTACAGAGCCCCTTACGCACATCAAAAATTGCCCCCAAAGGAAGCTTTTGGGTACAACTGAACTCCCCAGGGGAGCCTTTACGCAGCCCCACATGCAACTGGACTCTCTGTGTTCGCTCTTTCTGAAGAACCCCAAATATCTCCCTATCCGGAATCTGAGAGGAATTGAAAATAGGACCCCAGAAAACGTGTACAAGGCCCATTTTGCCCATCAAAAATTGCCCCCAAAGGAAGCCTTTGGGTACAACTGAACTCCCCAGGGGAGCCTTTACGCAGCCCCACATGCAACTGGACTCTCTGTGTTCGCTCTTTCTGAACAGTCCTAAATACAGCCCTACCTGGAATCTGAGAGGAATTGAAAATAGGACCCCAGAAAACGTGTACAAGGCCCATTTTGCCCATCAAAAATTGCCGCCAAAGGAAGCCTTTGGGTACAACTAAACTCCCCAGGGGAGTCTTTACGCAGCCCCACATGCAACTGGACTCTCTGTGTTTGCTCTTTCTGAACAACGCCAAATATCTCCCTACCCGGAATCTGAGAGGAATTGAAAATAGGACCCCAGAAAACGCGTACAAAGCCCCATTCGCCCATCAAAAATTGCCCCCAAAGGAACCCTTTGGGGACAACTGAACTCCCCAGGGGAGCCTTTACGCAGCCCCACATGCAACTGGACTCTCTGTGTTCGCTTTTTCTGAACAGCCCTAAATACAGCCCTACCTGGAATCTGAGAGGAACTGAAAATAGGACCCAGAAAACGTGTACAAGGCCCATTTTGCCCATCAAAAATTGCCCCCAAAGGAAGCCTTTGGGTACAGCTGAACTCCCCAGGGGAGCCTTTACGCAGCCCCACATGCAACTGGACTCTCTGTGTTCGCTCTTTCTGAAGAACCCCAAATATCTCCCTATCCGGAATCTGAGAGGAATTGAAAATAGGACCCCAGAAAACGCCTACATAGCCCATTTTGCCCATCAAAAATTGCCCCCAAAGGAAGCCTTTGGGTACAACTGAACTCCCCAGGGGAGCCTTTACGCAGCCCCACATGCAACTGGACTCTCTGTGTTCGCTCTTTCTGAACAGTCCTAAATACAGCCCTACCTGGAATCTGAGAGGAATTGAAAATAGGACCCCAGAAAACGTGTACAAGGCCCTTTTTGCCCATCAAAAATTGCCCCCAAAGGAAGCCTTTGGGTACAACTAAACTCCCCAGGGGAGTCTTTACGCAGCACCACATGCAGCTGGACTCTCTGTGTTCGCTTTTTCTAAACAGCCCTAAATACAGCCCTACCTGGAATCGAGAGGAATTGAAAATAGGACCCCAGAAAACGTGTACAAGGCCCATTTTGCCCATCAAAAATTGCCCCCAAAGGAAGCCTTTGGGTACAACTGAACTCCCCAGGGGAGCCTTTACGCAGCCCCACATGCAACTGGACTCTCTGTGTTCGCTCTTTCTGAAGAACCCCAAATATCTCCCAATACGGAATCTGAGAGGAATTGAAAATAGGACCCCAGAAAACGCCTACATAGCCCATTTTGCCCATCAAAAATTGCCCCCAAAGGAAGCCTTTGGGTACAACTGAACTCCCCAGGGGAGCCTTTACGCAGCCCCACATGCAACTGGACTCTCTGTGTTCGCTCTTTCTGAAGAACCCCAAATATCTCCCTATCCGGAATCTGAGAGGAATTGAAAATAGGACCCCAGAAAAAATGTACAAGGCTAATTTTGCCCATCAAAAATTGCCCCCAAAGGAAGCCTTTGGGTACAACTGAACTCCCCAAGGGAGAATTTACGCAGCCCCACATGCAACTGGACTCTCTGTGTTCGCTCTTTCTGAACAGTCCTAAATACAGCCCTACCTGGAATCTGAGAGGAATTGAAAATAGGACCCCAGAAAACGTGTACAAGGCCCATTTTGCCCATCAAAAATTGCCCCCAAAGGAAGCCTTTGGCTACAACTGAACTCCGCAGGGGAGCCTTTACGCAGCCCCACATGCAACTGGACTCTCTGTGTTCGCTCTTTCTGAACAGCACTAAATATCTCCCTACCAGGAATCTAAGAGGAATTGAAAATAGGACCCCAGAAATCGCGTACAGAGCCCCTTACGCACATCAAAAATTGCCCCCAAAGGAAGCCTTTGGGTACAGCTGAACTCCCCAGGGGAGCCTTTACGCAGCCCCACATGCAACTGGACTCTCTGTGTTCGCTCTTTCTGAACAGCCCTAAATACAGCCCTACCTGGAATCTGAGAGGAACTGAAAATAGGACCCAGAAAACGTGTACAAGGCCCATTTTGCCCATCAAAAATTGCCCCCAAAGGAAGCCTTTGGGTACAACTGAACTCCCCAGGGGAGCCTTTACGCAGCCCCACATGCAACTGGACTCTCTGTGCTCGCTCTTTCTGAAGAACCCCAAATATCTCCCTATCCGGAATCTGAGAGGAATTGAAAATAGGACCCCAGAAAACGTGTACAAGGCCCATTTTGCCCATCAAAAATTGCCCCCAAAGGAAGCCTTTGGGCACAACTAAACTCCCCAGGGGAGTCTTTACGCAGCCCCACATGCAACTGGACTCTCTGTGTTCGCTCTTTCTGAACAATGCCAAATATCTCCCTACCCGGAATCTGAGAGGAATTGAAAATAGGACCCCAGAAAACGCGTACAGAGCCCCATTCGCCCATCAAAAATTGCCCCCAAAGGAACCCTTTGGGGACAACTGAACTCCCCAGGGGAGCCTTTACCCAGCCCCACATGCAACTGGACTCTCTGTGTTCGCTCTTTCTGAAGAACCCCAAATATCTCCCTATCCGGAATCTGAGAGGAATTGAAAATAGGACCCCAGAAAACGCCTACATAGCCCATTTTGCCCATCAAAAATTGCCCCCAAAGGAAGCCTTTGGGTACAACTGAACTCCCCAGGGGAGCATTTACGCAGCCCCACATGCAACTGGACTCTCTGTGTTCGCTCTTTCTGAACAGCGCCAAATATCTCCCTACCCGGAATCTAAGAGGAATTGAAAATACCACCCCAGAAAACGTGTACAAGGCCCATATTGCCCATCAAAAATTGCCCCCAAAGGAAGCCTTTGGATACAACAGAGCTCCCCAGGGGAGCCTTCACTTAGCCCCACATGCAGCTGGACTCCTTGCGTTCGCTCTTTCTGAACAACCCTATATATCTCCCTACCCGGAATCTGAGAGGAATTGAAAATAGGACCTCAGAAATCGCGTACAGAGCCCCTTACGCACATCAAAAATTGCCCTGAAAGGAAGCTTTTGGGTACAACTTAACTCCCCAGGGGAGCCTTTACGCAGCCCCACATGCAACTGGACTCTCTGTGTTCACTCTTTCTTAAAAACCCTGAATACATACCTACCCGGAATCTGAGAGAAAAAAAAATAGGACCCCAGAAAATGCATACAGAGCCCCTTTCACACATCAAAAATTGCCCCCAAAGGAAGCCTTTGGGTAAAACTGAACTCCCCAGGGGAGCATTTACGCAGCCCCACATGCAACTGGACTCTCTGTGTTCGCTCTTTCTGAACAGCGCTAAATATCTCCCTACCCGGAATCTAAGAGGAATTGAAAATACCACCCCAGAAAACGTGTACAAGGCCCATTTTGCCCATGAAAAATTGCCCCCAAAGGAAGTCTTTGGGTACATCTGAACTCCCCAGGGGAGCCTTCACTTACCCCACATGCAGCTGGACTTCTTGCGTTCGCTCTTTCTGAACAACCCTATATATCCCCCTACCCGGAATCTGAGAGAAATTGAAAATAGGACCACAGAAATCGCGTACATAGCCCCTTACGCACATCAAAAATTGCCCCGAAAGGAAGCTTTTGGGTACAACTGAACTCCCCAGGGGAGCCTTTACGCAGCCCCCCGTGCAACTGGACTCTCTGTGTTCACTCGTTCTGAACAATGCAAAATATCTCCCTAACAGGAATCTGAAGGAATTTAAAATAAGACCCCAGAAATGGTGTACAGATCCCATTTCAACCATCAAAAATTGCCCCCAAAGGAAGCCTTTGGGTACAACTGAACTCCCCAGGGGAAACCTTTACGCAGCCACACATGCAACTGGACTCTCTGTGTTCGCTCTTTCTGAAAAACGCTAAATATCTCCCTACCCGGAATCTGAGAGGAATTTAAAATACGACCCCGGAAATCACGTACAGAGCCCCTTTTGCCCATCAAAAATTGCCCCCAAAGGAAGCCTTTGGGTACAACTGAACTCCCCAGGGGAGCCTTCACTTAGACCCACATGCAGCTGGACTCCTTGCTTTCGCTCTTTCTGAACAACCCTATATATCTCCCTACCCGGAATCTGGGAGAAATTGAAAAAAGGACCCCAGAAAATGCGTACAGAGCCCCTTACGCACATCAAAAATTGCCCCCAAAGGAAGCCTTAGGGTACAACTGAACTCTAAAGGGGAGCCGTCACGAAGCCCCATATGCAGCTGGACTCTCTGTGTTCGCTCTTTGTGAACAACCCTAAATATCTCCCTACCCGGAATCTGAGAGGAATTGAAAATAGGACCGCAGAAAACTTGTACAAGGCCCATTTTCCCATCAAAAATTGCCCCCAAAGGAAGCCTTTGGGTACAACTGAACTCCCCAGGGGAGGCTTTACGCAGCCCGACATGCAACTGGACTCTCTATGTTCGCTCTTTCTGAACAACCCTAAATACAGCCCTACCTGGAATCTGAGAGTAATTTAAAATAGGACCCCAGAAAACGCAGACAAGGCCCATTTTGCCCATCAAAAATTGCCCCCAAAGGAGTACTTCGGGTACAACTGAACTCCCCAGGGAGCCTTTACGCAGCCCCACATGCAACTGGACTCTTTGTGTTCGCACTTTCTGAACAATGCTATATATCTCCCTAACCGGAATCTGAAGGAATTGAAAATAGGACCCCAGAAATGGCGTACAGAGCCCATTTCAACCATCAAAAATTGCCCCCAAAGGAAGCCTTTGGGTACAACTGAACTCCCCAGGGAACCTTTACGCAGCCCCACATGCAACTGGACTCTCTGTGTTCACTCTTTCTGAACAGCCCTAAATACAGCCCTACCTGGAATCTGAGAGGAATTGAAATTAGTTCCCCCGTAATCGTGTACAGATCCCATATCGCCCATCAAAAATTGCCCCTAAAGGAAGCCTTTGGGTACAACTGTACTCCCCAGGGGAGCCTTTACGCAGCCCCACATGCAACTGGACACTCAGAGTTAACTCTTTCTTAAAAACCCTAAGTACATCCCTACCCGGACCCCAGAAAAAGCGTACAGAGACACTTTCACCCATCAAAAATTGCCCCCAAAGGAAGCCTTTGGGTAAAACTGAACTCCAAAGGGGAGCCGTCACGCAGCCCCACATGCAGCTGGACTCTCTGTGTTCGCTCTTTCTGAACAATGCTAAATATCTCCCTACCCGGAATCTGAGAGTAATTGAAAAAAGGACCCCAGAAAATGCGTACAGAGCCCCTTACGCACATCAAAAATTTCCCCCAAAGGAAGCCTTTGGGTACAACTGAACTCCCCAGGGGAGCCTTTACGCAGCCCCACATGCAACTGGACTCTCTGTGTTCGCTCTTTCTGAAGAACGCTTAAGACATCCCTACCCGGAATCTGAGAGGAATTGAAAATAGGACACCAGAAATCGCGTACAGAGCCCCTTTCACCCGTCAAAAATTGCCCCCAAAGGAAGCCTTTGGGTACAACTGAACTCCCCAGGGGAGCCTTTACGCAGCCCCACATGCAACTGGTCTCTCTGTGTTCGCTGTTTCTAAACAAACATAAATATCTCCCTACCCGGAATTTGAGATTAATTGAAAAAAGGACCCCAGAAAATGTGTACAGAGCCCCTTACGCCCATCAAAAATTGCCCCCAAAGGAAGCCTTTGGGTACAACTGAACTCCCCAGGGGAGCCTTTACGCAGCCCCCCATGCAACTGGACTCTCTATGTTCGCTCTTTCTGAAGAATCCTAAATACATCCCTACCTGGAATCTGAGAGGAATTGAAAATAGGACCCAAGAAATCGTGTACAGATCCCCTTTCGCCCATCAAAAATTGCCCCCAAAGGAAGCCTTTGGGTACAACTGAACTCCCCAGGGGAGTCTTCATGCAGCCCGACATGCAACTGGACTCTCTGTGTTAACTCTTTCTTAAAAAACCTAAGTACATCCCCACCCGGAATCTGAGAGAAATGAAAATAGGACCCCAGAAAACGCGTACAGATCCCCTTTCACCCATCAAAAATTGCCCCCAAAGGAAGTCTTCGGGTACAACTGTACTCCCCAGGGGAGCATTTACGCAGCCCCACATGCAACTGGACTCTCTGTGTTCGCTCTTTCTGAAGAACCCTAAATATCTCCCTACCCGGAATATGAAGGAATTTAAAATAAGACCCCAGAAAAGGCATAGAGAGCCCAATTCAACCATCAAAAATTGCCCCAAAGCAAGTCTATGGGTAGAAGAGAACTCCCCAGGGGAGCCTTTACACAGCCCCACATGCAACTGGACTCTCTGTGTTCGCTCTTTCTGAACAGCCCTAAATACAGCCCTACCTGGAATCTGAGAGGAATTGAAAATAGGACGGGAGAAAACGTGTACAAGGCTCATTTTGCCCATTAAAACTTGCCCCCAAAGGAAGCCTTTGGGTACAACTGAACTCCCCAGGGGAGCCTTTACGCAGCCCTACATGCAACTGGACTCTCTGTGTTCGCTCTTTCTGAACAACCCTAAATATCTCCCTACCCGGAATCTGAGAGGAATTGAAAATAGGACCCCAGAAAAGGCGTACAGGGCCCATTTCAACCATCAAAAATTGCCCCCACAGGAAGCCTTTGGGTACAACTGAACTCCCCAGGGGAGCCTTTATGCAGCCCCACATGCAACTGGACTCTCTGTGTTCGCTCTTTCTGAACAGCCCTAAATACAGCCCTACCTGGAATCTGAGAGAAATTGAAAATAGGTCCCCGGAAATCGTGTACAGATCCCCTTTCGCCCATCAAAAATTGCCCCCAAAGGAAGCCGTTGGGTACAACTGAACTCCAAAGGGGAGCCTTTACGCAGCCCCACATGCAACTGGACTCTCTGTGTTCACTCTTTCTGAACAACCCTAAAGACATCCCTACCCGGAATCTGAGAGGAAATTTAAAATAGGACCCCAGAAACCACGTACAGAGCCCCTTTAACCCGTCAAAAATTGCCCCCAAAGGAAGCCTTTGGGTACAACTGAACTCCCCAGTGGAGCCTTTACGCAGCCCCACATGCAACTGGACTCTCTGTGTTCGCTGTTTCTAAACAAACATAAATATCTCCCTACCCGGAATTTGAGATGAATTGAAAAAAGGACCCCAGAAAATGCGTACAGAACCCCTTACGCACATTAAAAATTGCCCCAGAAGGAAGCCTTTGGGTACAACTGAACTCCCCAGGGGAGTCTTTACGCAGCCCCCCATGCAACTGGACTCTCAGTGTTAAATCTTTCTTAAAAACCCTAAGTACATCCCTACCCGGAAACTGAGAGGAAATGTACATAGGACCCCAGAAAACGCGTACAGAGACACTTTCACCCATCAAAAATTGCCCCCAAAGGAAGCCTTTGGGTACAACTGAACTCCCCAGGGGAGCCGTCACGCAGCCCCACATGCAGCTGGACTCTCTTTGTTCGCTCTTTCTGAACAACCCTAAATATCTCCCTACCCGGAATCTGTAGGAATTTAAAATAATACCCCAGAAAATGTGTACAGAGCCCATTTCAACCATCAAAAATTGCCCCCAGAGAAAGCCTTTGGGTACAATTGAACTCCCCACGGGAGCCTTTACGCAAACCCACATGCAACTGGACTCTCTTTGTTCGCTCTTTCTGAACAACCCTAAATATCTCCCTACCCGGAATCTGAGAGGAATTGAAAATAGGACCCCAGAAAACTCCTACATAGCCCATTTTGCCCATCAAAAATTGCCCCCAAAGGAAGCCTTTGGGTACAACTGAACTCCCCAGGGGAGCCTTTACGCAGCCCCACATGCTACTGGACTCTCTGCGTTCGCTTTTTCTGAAAAGCCCTAAATACATCCCTACCTGGAATCGAGAGGAATTGAAAATAGGACCCCAGAAAACGTGTACAAGGCCCATTTTTCCCATCAAAAATTACCCCCAAAGGAAGCCTTTGGGTACAACTGAACTCCCCAGCGGAGCCTTCATGCAGCCCGACATGCAACTGGACTCTCATTGTTAACACTTTCTTAAAAACCCTAAGTACATCCCTACCCGGAATCTGAGAGAAATGAAAATAGGACCCCAGAAAACGCGTACAGAGCCCCTTTCACCCATCAAAAATTGCCCCCAAAGGAAGCCTTCGGGTACAACTGTACTCCCCAGGGGAGCATTTACGCAGCCCCACATGCAACTGGACTCTCTGTGTTCGCTCTTTCTGAAATACGCTAATATCTCCCTAACCGGAATCTGAGAGGAATTTAAAATAGGACCCCAGAAAAAACATACAAGGCCAATTTTGCCCATAAAAAATGGCCCCCAAAGGAAGCCTTTGGGTACAACTGAACGCCCCAGGGGAGCCTTTACGCAGCCCGACATGCAACTGGACTCTCAGTGTTAAATCTCTTAAAAACTAAAAAGTATATCCCTACCCGGAATCTAAGAGGAATTGAAAATAGGACCGCAGAAATCGTGTACAAGGCCCATTTTGCCTATCAAAAATTGCCCCCAAAGGAAGCCTTTGGGTACAGCTGAACTACCCAGGGTAGCCTTTACGCAGCCCTACATGCAACTGGACTCTCAGTGTTAACTCTTTCTTAAAAACCCCAACTATATCCCTACCCGGAAACTGAGAGAAATGAAAATAGGACCCCAGAAAACGCGTACAGAGCCCCTTTCAACCATAAAAAATTGCCCCCAAAGGAAGCCATTGGGTACAACTGAACTCTCCAGGGGAGCCTTTACGCAGCCCCACATTCAACTGGACTCTCTGTGTTCCCTCTTTCTTAAAAATGCTAAATATCTCCCTACCCGGAATCTGAGAGGAATTGAAAATAGGACCCCAGAAATCCCGTACAGAGCCCCTTTCGCCCATCAAGAATTGCCCCCAAAGGAAGCCTTTGGGTACAACTGAACTCCCCAGGGGAGCCTTTACGCAGCCCCACATGCAACTGGACTCTCTGTGTTCGCTCTTTCTGAACAACGCTAATATCTCCCTTACCGGAATCTGAGAGGAATTGAAAATAGGACCCTAGAAATCGCGTACAGAGCCCCTTTCACCCATCAAAAATTGCCCCCAATGGAAGCCTTTGGGTACAACTGTACTCCCCAGGGGAGCCTTTACGCAGCCCCACATGCAACTGGACTCTCTGTGTTCGCTCTTTCTGAAGAACGCTAAAGACATTCCTACCCGGAATCTGAGAGGAATTGAAAATAGGACCCCAGAAACCGCGTACAGAGCCCCTTTCACCCGTCAAAAATTGCCCCCAAAGGAAGCCTTTGGGTACAACTGAACTCCCCAGGGGAGCCTTTACGCAGCCCCACATGCAACTGGACTCTCTGTGTTCGCTGTTTCTAAACAAACATAAATATCTCCTTACCCGGAATTTGAGAGGAATTGAAAAAAGGACCCAAGAAAATGCGTACAGAGCCCCTTACGCACATCAGAAATTGCCCCAGAAGGAAGCCTTTGGGTACAACTGAACTCCCCAGGGGAGTCTTTACGCAGCCCCACATGCAACTGGACTCTCAGTGTTAAATCTTTCTTAAAAACCCTAAGTACATCCCTACCCGGAAACTGAGAGGAGATGAAAATAGGACCCCAGAAAACGCGTACAGAGCCCCTTTCACCCATAAAAAATTGCCCCC
Source organism: Mergus octosetaceus (assembly GCA_036873955.1). Classification (NCBI taxonomy): domain Eukaryota; kingdom Metazoa; phylum Chordata; class Aves; order Anseriformes; family Anatidae; genus Mergus; species Mergus octosetaceus. The sequence continues at coordinate 51,187 of JBAGBL010000161.1, forward strand.
AAAGGAAGCCTTTGGGTACAACTGAACTCCCCAGGGGAGCCTTTACGCAGCCCCACATGCAACTGGACTCTCTGTGTTCGCTCTTTCTGAACAACCCTAAATATCTCCCTACCCGGAATCTGAGAGGAATTGAAAATAGGACCCCAGAAAATGCGTACAGAGCCCCTTTCAACCATAAAAAAATGGCCCCCAAAGGAAGCCTTTGGGTACAGCTGAACTCCCCAGGGGAGCCTTCACGCAGCCCCACATGCAGCTGGACTCTCTGTGTTCGCTCTTTCTGAACAATGCTAAATATCTCCCTAAAGGGAATCTGATGGAATTTAAAATAAGACCACAGAAAACGCGTAGGAAGCCTTTGGGTACAACTGAACTCCCCAGGGGAGCCTTTACGCAGCCCCACATGCAACCAGACTCTCTGTGTTCGCTCTTTCTGAAATACGCTAATATCTCCCTAACCGGAATGTGAGAGGAATTTAAAATAGGACCCCAGAAAAAACATACAAGGCCAATTTTGCCCATAAAAAATTGCCCCCAAAGGAAGCCTTTGGGTACAACTGAACGCCCCAGGGGAGCCTTTACGCAGCCCGACATGCAACTGGACTCTCAGTGTTAAATCTCTTAAAAACTAAAAAGTATATCTCTACCCGGAATCTAAGAGGAATTGAAAATAGGACGGCAGAAATCGTGTACAAGGCCCATTTTGCCTATCAAAAATTGCCCCCAAAGGAAGCCTTTGGGTACAGCTGAACTACCCAGGGCAGCCTTTACGCAGCCCTACATGCAACTGGACTCTCAGTGTTAACTCTTTCTTAAAAACCCCAACTACATCCCTACCTGGAAACTGAGAGAAATGAAAATAGTACCCCAGAAAACGCGTACAGAGCCCCTTTCAACCATAAAAAAATTGCCCCCAAAGGAAGCCATTGGGTACAACTGAACTCTCCAGGGGAGCCTTTACGCAGCCCCACATTCAACTGGTCTCTCTGTGTTCCCTCTTTCTTAAAAATGCTAAATATCTCCCTACCCGGAATCTGAGAGGAATTGAAAATAGGACCCCAGAAATCCCGTACAGAGCCCCTTTCGCCCATCAAAAATTGCCCCCAAAGGAAGCCTTTGGGTACAACTGAACTGCCCAGGGGAGCCTTTACGCAGCCCCACATGCAACTGGACTCTCTGTGTTCGCTCTTTCTGAACAACCCTAAATACGTCCCTTCCCGGAATGTGAGAGGAATGTAAAATAGGACCCCAGAAACCGCGTACAGAGCCCCTTTCGCATATCAAAAATTGCCCCCAAAGAAAGCCTTTGTTACAACTGAACTCCCCAGGGGAGCCTTTACGTAGCCCCACATGCAACTGGACTCTCTGTGTTCGCTCTTTCTGATCAACCCTGAATACATCCCTACCTGGAATCTGAGAGGAATTGAAAATAGGACCCCAGAAAATGCATACAGAGCCCCTTTCAACCATCAAGAATTGCCCCCAAAGGAAGCCTTTGGGTACAACTGAACTCCCCAGGGGAGCCTTTACGCAGCCCCACATGCAACTGGACTCTCTGTGTTCGCTCTTTCTGAACAATCCTAAATATCTCCCTACCCGGAATCTGAGAGGAATTGAAAATAGGACCCCAGAAAACGCGTACAGAGCCCCTTTCAACCATCAAAAATTGCCCCCAAAGGAAGCCTTTGGGTACAACTGAACTCCCCAGGGGAGCCTTCACGCAGCACCACATGCAACTGGACTCTCTGTGTTCGCTCTTTCTGAACAATCCTAAATATCTCCCTACCCGCAATCTGAGAGGAATTGAAAATAGGACCCCAGAAAACGCGTACAGAGCCCCTTTCAACCATCAAAAATTGCCCCCAAAGGAAGCCTTTGGGTACAACTGAACTCCCCAGGGGAGCCTTCACGCAGCACCACATGCAACTGGACTCTCTGTGTTCGCTCTTTCTGAACAGCGCTAAATATCTCCCTACCCGGAATCTGAGAGGAATTGAAAATAGGACCCCAGAAAACGTGTACAAGGCCCCTTTCAACCATCAAAAATTGCCCCCAAAGGAAGCCTTTGGGTACAACTGAACTCCCCAGGGGAGCCTTCACTTAGACCCACATGCAGCTGGACTCTCTGTGTTCACTCTTTCTTAAAAACCCTAAATACATACCTACCTGGAATCTGAGAGAAAATGAAAATAGGACCCCAGAAAATGCATACAGAGCCCCTTTCGCCCATCAAAAATTGCCCCCAAAGGAAGCCTTTGGGTACAACTGAACTCCCCAGGGGAGCCTTTACGCAGCCCCACATGCAACTGGACTCTCTGTGTTCACTCTTTCTTAAAAACCCTAAATACATACCTACCCGGAATCTGAGAGGAATTGAAAATAGGACCCCAGAAAACGTGTACAAGGCCCATTTTGCCCATCAAAAATTGCCCCCAAAGGAAGCCTGTGGGTACAACTGAACTCCCCAGGGGAGCCTTTACGCAGCCCCACATGCAACTGGACTGTCTGTGTTCGCGCTTTCTGAACAGCGCTAAATATCTCTCTACCCGGAATCTAAGAGGAATTGAAAATAGGACCCCAGAAAACGTATACAAGACCCATTTTGCCTATCAAAAATTGCCCCCAAAGGAAGCCTTTGGGTACAACTGAACTCCCCAGGGGAGCCTTTACGCAGCCCCACATGCAACTGGACTCTCTGTGTTCGCGCTTTCTGAACAGCGCTAAATATCTCTCTGCCCGGAATCTAAGAGGAAATGAAAATAGGACCCCAGAAAACGCCTACAGAGCCCCTTTGGCCCATCAAATATTGCCCCCAAAGGAAGCCTTTGGGTACAACTGAACTCCACAGGGGAGCCTTTACGCAGCCCCACATGCAACTGGACTCTCTGTGTTCGCTCTTTCTGAACAGCCCTAAAGACATCCCTACCTGGAATCTGAGAGGAATTGAAAAGAGGACCCCAGAAATCGCGTACAAGGCCCATTTTGCCCATCAAAAATTGCCCCCAAAGGAAGCCTTTGGGTACAACTGAACTCCCCAGGGGAGCCTTTACGCAGCCCCACATGCAACTGGACTCTCTGTGTTCGCTCTTTCTGAACAGCACTAAATATGTCCCTACCCGGAATCTAAGACGAATTGAAAATACGACCCCAAAAAACGTGTACAAGGCCCATTTTTCTCATCAAAAATTGCCCGCAAAGGAAGTCTTTGGGTACAACTGAACTCCCCAGAGGAGCCTTTACCCAGCCCGACATGCAACTGGACTGTGTTCACTCTTTCTTAAAAACCCTAAATACATCCCTACCCGGAATCAGAGAGGAAATGAAAATAGGACCCCAGAAAATGCGTACAGAGCCCTTTTCAACCATCAAAAATTGCCCCCAAAGGAAGCCTTTGGGTACAACTGAACTCCCCAGGGGAGCCTTTATGCAGCCCCACATGCAACTGGACTCTCTGTGTTCAGTTGCATGTGGGGCTGCGTAAAGGCTCCCCTGGGGAGTTAAATTTTACCCAAAAGCTTCCTTTCGGGGAAATTTTTTATGTGAGTAAGGGGCTCTGTAGGCGATTTCTGCGGACCTATTTTCAATTTCTCCCAGATTACGGGTAGGGAGATATATAGGGTTGTTCAGAAAGAGCGAAAGCAAGGAGTCCAGCTGCATGTGGGTCTAAGTGAAGGCTCCCCTGGGGAGTTCAGTTGTACCCAAAGACTTCCTTTGGGGGCAATTTTTGATGGGAAAAATGGGCCTTGTACACGTTTTCTGGGGTCCTATTTTCAATTCCTCTTAGATTCCGGGCAGGGAGATATTTAGCGCTGTTCAGAAAGAGCGAACACAGAGAGTCCAGTTGCATGTGGGGCTGCGTAAAGGCTCCCCTGGGGAGTTCAGTTGTACCCAAAGGCTTCCTTTGGGGGAAATTTTTGACGGGTGAAAGGGGCTCTGTACACGTTTTCTGGGGTCCTATTTTCAATTCCTCTCAGATTCCAGGTAGGGCTGTATTTAGGGCTGTTCAGAAAGAGCGAACACAGAGAGTCCAGTTGCATGTGCGGCTGCGTAAAGGCTCCCCTGGGGAGTTCAGTTGTACCCAAAGGCTTCCTTTGGGGGCAATTTTTGATGGGCAAAAGGGGCTCTGTAGGTGTTTTCTGGGGTCCTATTTTCAATTCCTCTCAGATTCCGGATAGGGAGATATTTGGGGTTCTTCAGAAAGAGCGAACACAGAGAGTCCAGTTGCATGTGGGGCTGCGTAAAGGCTCCCCTGGGGAGTTCAGCTGTACCCAAAGGCTTCCTTTGGGGGCAATTTTTGATAGGCAAAATGGGTCTTGTACACGTTTTCTGCGGTCCTATTTTCATTTCCTCTTAGATTCCGGAAAGAGAGATATTTAGCGCTGTTCAGAAAGCGCGAACACAGAGAGTCCAGTTGCATGTGGGGCTGCGTAAAGGCTCCCCTGGGGAGTTCAGTTGTACCCAAAGGCTTCCTTTGGGGGCAATTTTTGATAGGCAAAATGGGCCTTGTACACGTTTTCTGGGGTCCTATTTTCAATTCCTCTTAGATTCCGGGTAGGGAGATATTTAGCGCTGTTCAGAAAGAGCGAACACAGAGAGTCCAGTTGCATGTGGGGCTGCGTAAAGGCTCCCCTGGGGAGTTCAGTTGTACCCAAAGGCTTCCTTTGGGGGCTATTTTTGATGGGCAAAATGGGACTTGTACACGTTTTCTGGGGTCCTATTTTCAATTCCTCTCAGATTCCAGGTAGGGCTGTATTTAGGGCTGTTCAGAAAGAGCGAACACAGAGAGTCCAGTTGCATGTGGGGCTGCGTAAAGGCTCCCCTGGGGAGTTCAGTTGTACCCAAAGGCTTCCTTTGGGGGCAATTTTTGATGTGAGTAAGGGGCTCTGTACGCGATTTCTGGGGACCCATTTTCAATTTCTCCCAGATTCCGGGTAGGGAGATATATAGGGTTGTTCAGAAAGAGCGAACGCAAGGAGTCCAGCTGTATGTGGGTCTAAGTGATGGCTCCCCTGGGGAGTTCAGTTGTACCCAAAGGCTTCCTTTGGGGGCAATTTTTGATGGTTGAAAGGGGCCTTGTACACGTTTTCTGGGGTCCTATTTTCAATTCCTCTCAGATTCCGGGTAGGGAGATATTTAGCGCTGTTCAGAAAGAGCGAACACAGAGAGTCCAGTTGCATGTGGTGCTGCGTGAAGGCTCCCCTGGGGAGTTCAGTTGTACCCAAAGGCTTCCTTTGGGGGCAATTTTTGATGGTTGAAAGGGGCTCTGTACGCGTTTTCTGGGGTCCTATTTTCAATTCCTCTCAGATTGCGGGTAGGGAGATATTTAGGATTGTTCAGAAAGAGCGAACACAGAGAGTCCAGTTGCATGTGGTGCTGCGTGAAGGCTCCCCTGGGGAGTTCAGTTGTACCCAAAGGCTTCCTTTGGGGGCAATTTTTGATGGTTGAAAGGGGCTCTGTACGCGTTTTCTGGGGTCCTATTTTCAATTCCTCTCAGATTCCGGGTAGGGAGATATTTAGGATTGTTCAGAAAGAGCGAACACAGAGAGTCCAGTTGCATGTGGGGCTGCGTAAAAGCTCCCCTGGGGAGTTCAGTTGTACCCAAAGGCTTCCTTTGGGGGCAATTCTTGATGGTTGAAAGGGGCTCTGTATGCATTTTCTGGGGTCCTATTTTCAATTCCTCTCAGATTCCAGGTAGGGATGTATTCAGGGTTGACCAGAAAGAGCGAACACAGAGAGTCCAGTTGCATGTGGGGCTGCGTAAAGGCTCCCCTGGGGAGTTCAGTTGTAACAAAGGCTTTCTTTGGGGGCAATTTTTGATATGCGAAAGGGGCTCTGTACGCGGTTTCTGGGGTCCTATTTTACATTCCTCTCACATTCTGGGAAGGGACGTATTTAGGGTTGTTCAGAAAGAGCTAACACAGAGAGTCCAGTTGCATGTGGGGCTGCGTAAAGGCACCCCTGGGCAGTTCAGTTGTACCCAAAGGCTTCCTTTGGGGGCAATTTTTGATGGGCGAAAGGGGCTCTGTACGGGATTTCTGGGGTCCTATTTTCAATTCCTCTCAGATTCCGGGTAGGGAGATATTTAGCATTTTTAAGAAAGAGGGAACACAGAGAGACCAGTTGAATGTGGGGCTGCGTAAAGGCTCCCCTGAAGAGTTCAGTTTTACCCAATGGCTTCCTTTGGGGGCAATTTTTTTATGGTTGAAAGGGGCTCTGTACGCGTTTTCTGGGGTCCTATTTTCATTTCTCTCAGTTTCCAGGTAGGGATGTAGTTGGGGTTTTTAAGAAAGAGTTAACACTGAGAGTCCAGTTGCATGTAGGGCTGCGTAAAGGCTGCCCTGGGTAGTTCAGCTGTACCCAAAGGCTTCCTTTGGGGGCAATTTTTGATAGGCAAAATGGGCCTTGTACACGATTTCTGCCGTCCTATTTTCAATTCCTCTTAGATTCCGGGTAGAGATATACTTTTTAGTTTTTAAGAGATTTAACACTGAGAGTCCAGTTGCATGTCGGGCTGCGTAAAGGCTCCCCTGGGGCGTTCAGTTGTACCCAAAGGCTTCCTTTGGGGGCAATTTTTTATGGGCAAAATTGGCCTTGTATGTTTTTTCTGGGGTCCTATTTTAAATTCCTCTCAGATTCCGGTTAGGGAGATATTAGCGTATTTCAGAAAGAGCGAACACAGAGAGTCTGGTTGCATGTGGGGCTGCGTAAAGGCTCCCCTAGGGAGTTCAGTTGTACCCAAAGGCTTCCTACGCGTTTTCTGTGGTCTTATTTTAAATTCCATCAGATTCCCTTTAGGGAGATATTTAGCATTGTTCAGAAAGAGCGAACACAGAGAGTCCAGCTGCATGTGGGGCTGCGTGAAGGCTCCCCTGGGGAGTTCAGCTGTACCCAAAGGCTTCCTTTGGGGGCCATTTTTTTATGGTTGAAAGGGGCTCTGTACGCATTTTCTGGGGTCCTATTTTCAATTCCTCTCAGATTCCGGGTAGGGAGATATTTAGGGTTGTTCAGAAAGAGCGAACACAGAGAGTCCAGTTGCATGTGGGGCTGCATAAAGGCTCCCCTGGGGAGTTCAGTTGTACCCATAGGCTTCCTTTGGGGGCAATTTTTTATGGGTGAAAGGGGCTCTGTACGCGTTTTCTGGGGTCCTATTTTCATCTCCTCTCAGTTTCCGGGTAGGGATGTACTTAGGGTTTTTAAGAAAGATTTAACACTGAGAGTCCAGTTGCATGTGGGGCTGCGTAAAGACTCCCCTGGGGAGTTCAGTTGTACCCAAAGGCTTCCTTCTGGGGCAATTTTTGATGTGCGTAAGGGGCTCTGTACGCATTTTCTGGGGTCCTATTTTCAATTCCTCTCAGATTCCGGGTAGGAATGTCTTTAGCGTTCTTCAGAAAGAGCGAACACAGAGAGTCCAGTTGCATGTGGGGCTGCGTAAAGGCTCCCCTGGGGAGTTCAGTTGTACCTAAAGGCTTCCTTTGGCGGCAATTATTGATGGGCAAAATGGGCCTTGTATGCGTTTTCTAGGGTCCTATTTTCAATTCCTCTCAGATTCCGGTAAGGGAGATATTAGCGTTGTTCAGAAAGAGCGAACACAGAGAGTCCAGTTGCATGTGGGGCTGCGTAAAGGCTCCCCTGGGGAGTTCAGTTGTACCCAAAGGCTTCCTTTGGGGGCAATTCTTGATGGTTGAAAGGGGCTCTGTATGCATTATCTGGGGTCGTATTTTCAATTCCCCTCAGATTCCAGGTAGGGATGTATTCAGGGTTGTTCAAAAAAGAGCGAACACAGAGAGTCCAGTTGCATGTGGGGCTGCGTAAAGGCTCCCCTGGGGAGTTCAGTTGTACCCAAAGGCTTCCTTTGGGGGCAATTTTTGATGGGCGAAAGGGGCTCTGTACGGGATTTCTGGGGTCCTATTTTCAATTCCTCTCAGATTCCGGGTAGGGAGATATTTAGCATTTTTAAGAAAGAGGGAACACAGAGAGTCCAGTTGAATGTGGGGCTGCGTAAAGGCTCCCCTGGAGAGTTCAGTTGTACCCAATGGCTTCCTTTGGGGGCAATTTTTGATGGGCAAAATGGGCCTTGTACACGTTTTCTGGGGTCCTATTTTCATTTCTCTCAGTTTCCGGGTAGGGATATAGTTGGGGTTTTTAAGAAAGAGTTAACACTGAGAGTCCAGTTGCATGTAGGGCTGCGTAAAGGCTACCCTGGGTAGTTCAGCTGTACCCAAAGGCTTCCTTTGGGGGCAATTTTTGATAGGCAAAATGGGCCTTATACACGATTTCTGCGGTCCTATTTTCAATTCCTCTTAGATTCCGGGTAGGGATATACTTTTTAGTTTTTAAGAGATTTAACACTGAGAGTCCAGTTGCATGTGGGGCTGCGTGAAGGCTCCCCTGGGGAGTTCAGTTTTACCCAAAGGCTTCCTGTGGGGGCAATTTTTGATGGTTGAAATGGGCCCTGTACGCGTTTTTTGGGGTCCTATTTTCAATTCCTCTCAGATTCCGGGTAGGGAGATATTTAGGGTTGTTCAGAAAGAGCGAACACAGAGAGTCCAGTTGCATGTAGGGCTGCGTAAAGGCTCCCCTGGGGAGTTCAGTTGTACCCAAAGCCTTCCTTTGGGGGCAAGTTTTAATGGGCAAAATGAGCCTTGTACACGTTTTCTCCCGTCCTATTTTCAATTCCTCTCAGATTCCAGGTAGGGCTGTATTTAGGGCTGTTCAGAAAGAGCGAACACAGAGAGTCCAGTTGCATGTGGGGCTGCGTAAAGGCTCCCCTGGGGAGTTCTCTTCTACCCATAGACTTGCTTTGGGGCAATTTTTGATGGTTGAATTGGGCTCTCTATGCCTTTTCTGGGGTCTTATTTTATTCATATTCCGGGTAGGGAGATATTTAGGGTTCTTCAGAAAGAGCGAACACAGAGAGTCCAGTTGCATGTGGGGCTGCGTAAATGCTCCCCTGGGGAGTACAGTTGTACCCGAAGACTTCCTTTGGGGGCAATTTTTGATGGGTGAAAGGGGATCTGTACGCGTTTTCTGGTGTCCTATTTTCATTTCTCTCAGATTCCGGGTGGGGATGTACTTAGGTTTTTTAAGAAAGAGTTAACACAGAGAGTCCAGTTGCATGTCGGGCTGCATGAAGACTCCCCTGGGGAGTTCAGTTGTACCCAAAGGCTTCCTTTGGGGGCAATTTTTGATGGGCGAAAGGGGATCTGTACACGATTTCTTGGGTCCTATTTTCAATTCCTCTCAGATTCCAGGTAGGGATGTATTTAGGATTCTTCAGAAAGAGCGAACATAGAGAGTCCAGTTGCATGGGGGGCTGCGTAAAGGCTCCCCTGGGGAGTTCAGTTGTACCCAAAGGCTTCCTTTGGGGGCAATTTTTGATGGGCGTAAGGGGCTCTGTACACATTTTCTGGGGTCCTTTTTTCAATTAATCTCAAATTCCGGGTAGGGAGATATTTATGTTTGTTTAGAAACAGCGAACACAGAGAGACCAGTTGCATGTGGGGCTGCGTAAAGGCTCCCCTGGGGAGTTCAGTTGTACCCAAAGGCTTCCTTTGGGGGCAATTTTTGACGGGTGAAAGGGGCTCTGTACGCGATTTCTGGTGTCCTATTTTCAATTCCTCTCAGATTCCGGGTAGGGATGTCTTTAGCGTTCTTCAGAAAGAGCGAACGCAGAGAGTCCAGTTGCATGTGGGGCTGCGTAAAGGCTCCCCTGGGGAGTTCAGTTGTACCCAAAGGCTTCCTTCTGGGGCAATTTTTGATGTGCGTAAGGGGCTCTGTACGCATTTTCTGGGGTCCTTTTTTCAATTACTCTCAGATTCCGGGTAGGGAGATATTTAGCATTGTTCAGAAAGAGCGAACACAGAGAGTCCAGCTGCATGTGGGGCTGCGTGACGGCTCCCCTTTGGAGTTCAGTTTTACCCAAAGGCTTCCTTTGGGGGCAATTTTTGATGGGTGAAAGTGTCTCTGTACGCGTTTTCTGGGGTCCGGGTAGGGATGTACTTAGGGTTTTTAAGAAAGAGTTAACTCTGAGTGTCCAGTTGCATGTGGGGCTGCGTAAAGGCTCCCCTGGGGAGTACAGTTGTACCCGAAGGCTTCTTTGGGGGCAATTTTTGATGGGCGATATGGGATCTGTACACGATTACCGGGGACCTAATTTCAATTCCTCTCAGATTCCAGGTAGGGCTGTATTTAGGGCTGTTCAGAAAGAGTGAACACAGAGAGTCCAGTTGCATGTGGGGCTGCGTAAAGGTTCCCTGGGGAGTACAGTTGTACCCAAAGGCTTCCTTTGGGGGCAATTTTTGATGGTTGAAATGGGCTCTGTACGCCATTTCTGGGGTCCTATTTTCAATTCCTTCAGATTCCGGTTAGGGAGATATATAGCATTGTTCAGAAAGTGCGAACACAAAGAGTCCAGTTGCATGTGGGGCTGCGTAAAGGCTCCCCTGGGGAGTTCAGTTGTACCCGAAGTACTCCTTTGGGGGCTAATATCTCCCTAACCGGAATCTGAGAGGAATTTAAAATAGGACCCCAGAAAAAACATACAAGGCCAATTTTGCCCATAAAAAATGGCCCCCAAAGGAAGCCTTTGGGTACAACTGAACGCCCCAGGGGAGCCTTTACGCAGCCCGACATGCAACTGGACTCTCAGTGTTAAATCTCTTAAAAACTAAAAAGTATATCCCTACCCGGAATCTAAGAGGAATTGAAAATAGGACCGCAGAAATCGTGTACAAGGCCCATTTTGCCTATCAAAAATTGCCCCCAAAGGAAGCCTTTGGGTACAGCTGAACTACCCAGGGTAGCCTTTACGCAGCCCTACATGCAACTGGACTCTCAGTGTTAACTCTTTCTTAAAAACCCCAACTATATCCCTACCCGGAAACTGAGAGAAATGAAAATAGGACCCCAGAAAACGCGTACAGAGCCCCTTTCAACCATAAAAAATTGCCCCCAAAGGAAGCCATTGGGTACAACTGAACTCTCCAGGGGAGCCTTTACGCAGCCCCACATTCAACTGGACTCTCTGTGTTCCCTCTTTCTTAAAAATGCTAAATATCTCCCTACCCGGAATCTGAGAGGAATTGAAAATAGGACCCCAGAAATCCCGTACAGAGCCCCTTTCGCCCATCAAAAATTGCCCCCAAAGGAAGCCTTTGGGTACAACTGAACTCCCCAGGGGAGCCTTTACGCAGCCCCACATGCAACTGGACTCTCTGTGTTCGCTCTTTCTGAACAACCCTGAATACATCCCTACCTGGAATCTGAGAGGAATTGAAAATAGGACCCCAGAAAATGCATACAGAGCCCCTTTCAACCATCAAGAATTGCCCCCAAAGGAAGCCTTTGGGTACAACTGAACTCCCCAGGGGAGCCTTTACGCAGCCCCACATGCAACTGGACTCTCTGTGTTCGCTCTTTCTGAACAACGCTAATATCTCCCTTACCGGAATCTGAGAGGAATTGAAAATAGGACCCTAGAAAACGCATACAAGGCCCATTCTGCCCATCAATAATTGCCGCCAAAGGAAGCCTTTAGGTACAACTGAACTCCCCAGGGGAGCCTTTACGCAGCCCCACATGCAACTGGACTCTCTGTGTTCGCTCTTTCTGAAGAACCGCAAATATCTCCCTACCCGGAATCTGAGAGGAACTGAATATAGGACCCAAGAAATCGCGTACAGAGCCCCTTTCACCCATCAAAAATTGCCCCCAATGGAAGCCTTTGGGTACAACTGTACTCCCCAGGGGAGTCTTTACGCAGCCCCACATGCAACTGGACTCTCTGTGTTCGCTCTTTCTGAAGAACGCTAAAGACATTCCTACCCGGAATCTGAGAGGAATTGAAAATAGGACCCCAGAAAATGCGTACAGAGCCCCTTACGCACATCAGAAATTGCCCCAGAAGGAAGCCTTTGGGTACAACTGAACTCCCCAGGGGAGTCTTTACGCAGCCCCACATGCAACTGGACTCTCAGTGTTAAATCTTTCTTAAAAACCCTAAGTACATCCCTACCCGGAAACTGAGAGGAGATGAAAATAGGACCCCAGAAAACGCGTACAGAGCCCCTTTCACCCATAAAAAATTGCCCCCAAAGGAAGCCTTTGGGTACAACTGAACTCCCCAGGGGAGCCTTTACGCAGCCCCATATGCAACTGGACTCTCTGTGTTCGCTCTTTCTGAACAACCCTAAATATCTCCCTACCCGGAATCTGAGAGGAATTGAAAATAGGACCCCAGAAAATGCGTACAGAGCCCCTTTCAACCATAAAAAAATGGCCCCCAAAGGAAGCCTTTGGGTACAGCTGAACTCCCCAGGGGAGCCTTCACGCAGCCCCACATGCAGCTGGACTCTCTGTGTTCGCTCTTTCTAAACAATGCTAAATATCTCCCTAAAGGGAATCTGATGGAATTTAAAATAAGACCACAGAAAACGCGTAGGAAGCCTTTGGGTACAACTGAACTCCCCAGGGGAGCCTTTACGCAGCCCCACATGCAACCAGACTCTCTGTGTTCGCTCTTTCTGAAATACGCTAATATCTCCCTAACCGGAATCTGAGAGGAATTTAAAATAGGACCCCAGAAAAAACATACAAGGCCAATTTTGCCCATAAAAAATTGCCCCCAAAGGAAGCCTTTGGGTACAACTGAACGCCCCAGGGGAGCCTTTACGCAGCCCGACATGCAACTGGACTCTCAGTGTTAAATCTCTTAAAAACTAAAAAGTATATCTCTACCCGGAATCTAAGAGGAATTGAAAATAGGACGGCAGAAATCGTGTACAAGGCCCATTTTGCCTATCAAAAATTGCCCCCAAAGGAAGCCTTTGGGTACAGCTGAACTACCCAGGGCAGCCTTTACGCAGCCCTACATGCAACTGGACTCTCAGTGTTAACTCTTTCTTAAAAACCCCAACTACATCCCTACCTGGAAACTGAGAGAAATGAAAATAGTACCCCAGAAAACGCGTACAGAGCCCCTTTCAACCATAAAAAAATTGCCCCCAAAGGAAGCCATTGGGTACAACTGAACTCTCCAGGGGAGCCTTTACGCAGCCCCACATGCAACTGGACTCTCTGTGTTCGCTCTTTCTGAACAACCCTAAATACGTCCCTTCCCGGAATGAGAGAGGAATGTAAAATAGGACCCCAGAAACCGCGTACAGAGCCCCTTTCGCATATCAAAAATTGCCCCCAAAGAAAGCCTTTGTTACAACTGAACTCCCCAGGGGAGCCTTTACGTAGCCCCACATGCAACTGGACTCTCTGTGTTCGCTCTTTCTGATCAACCCTGAATACATCCCTACCTGGAATCTGAGAGGAATTGAAAATAGGACCCCAGAAAATGCATACAGAGCCCCTTTCAACCATCAAGAATTGCCCCCAAAGGAAGCCTTTGGGTACAACTGAACTCCCCAGGGGAGCCTTTACGCAGCCCCACATGCAACTGGACTCTCTGTGTTCGCTCTTTCTGAACAATCCTAAATATCTCCCTACCCGGAATCTGAGAGGAATTGAAAATAGGACCCCAGAAAACGCGTACAGAGCCCCTTTCAACCATCAAAAATTGCCCCCAAAGGAAGCCTTTGGGTACAACTGAACTCCCCAGGGGAGCCTTTACGCAGCCCCATATGCAACTGGACTCTCTGTGTTCGCTCTTTCTGAACAACCCTAAATATCTCCCTACCCGGAATCTGAGAGGAATTGAAAATAGGACCCCAGAAAATGCGTACAGAGCCCCTTTCAACCATAAAAAAATGGCCCCCAAAGGAAGCCTTTGGGTACAGCTGAACTCCCCAGGGGAGCCTTCACGCAGCCCCACATGCAGCTGGACTCTCTGTGTTCGCTCTTTCTAAACAATGCTAAATATCTCCCTAAAGGGAATCTGATGGAATTTAAAATAAGACCACAGAAAACGCGTAGGAAGCCTTTGGGTACAACTGAACTCCCCAGGGGAGCCTTTACGCAGCCCCACATGCAACCAGACTCTCTGTGTTCGCTCTTTCTGAAATACGCTAATATCTCCCTAACCGGAATCTGAGAGGAATTTAAAATAGGACCCCAGAAAAAACATACAAGGCCAATTTTGCCCATAAAAAATTGCCCCCAAAGGAAGCCTTTGGGTACAACTGAACGCCCCAGGGGAGCCTTTACGCAGCCCGACATGCAACTGGACTCTCAGTGTTAAATCTCTTAAAAACTAAAAAGTATATCTCTACCCGGAATCTAAGAGGAATTGAAAATAGGACGGCAGAAATCGTGTACAAGGCCCATTTTGCCTATCAAAAATTGCCCCCAAAGGAAGCCTTTGGGTACAGCTGAACTACCCAGGGCAGCCTTTACGCAGCCCTACATGCAACTGGACTCTCAGTGTTAACTCTTTCTTAAAAACCCCAACTACATCCCTACCTGGAAACTGAGAGAAATGAAAATAGTACCCCAGAAAACGCGTACAGAGCCCCTTTCAACCATAAAAAAATTGCCCCCAAAGGAAGCCATTGGGTACAACTGAACTCTCCAGGGGAGCCTTTACGCAGCCCCACATGCAACTGGACTCTCTGTGTTCGCTCTTTCTGAACAACCCTAAATACGTCCCTTCCCGGAATGAGAGAGGAATGTAAAATAGGACCCCAGAAACCGCGTACAGAGCCCCTTTCGCATATCAAAAATTGCCCCCAAAGAAAGCCTTTGTTACAACTGAACTCCCCAGGGGAGCCTTTACGTAGCCCCACATGCAACTGGACTCTCTGTGTTCGCTCTTTCTGATCAACCCTGAATACATCCCTACCTGGAATCTGAGAGGAATTGAAAATAGGACCCCAGAAAATGCATACAGAGCCCCTTTCAACCATCAAGAATTGCCCCCAAAGGAAGCCTTTGGGTACAACTGAACTCCCCAGGGGAGCCTTTACGCAGCCCCACATGCAACTGGACTCTCTGTGTTCGCTCTTTCTGAACAATCCTAAATATCTCCCTACCCGGAATCTGAGAGGAATTGAAAATAGGACCCCAGAAAACGCGTACAGAGCCCCTTTCAACCATCAAAAATTGCCCCCAAAGGAAGCCTTTGGGTACAACTGAACTCCCCAGGGGAGCCTTCACGCAGCACCACATGCAACTGGACTCTCTGTGTTCGCTCTTTCTGAACAATCCTAAATATCTCCCTACCCGCAATCTGAGAGGAATTGAAAATAGGACCCCAGAAAACGTGTACAAGGCCCCTTTCAACCATCAAAAATTGCCCCCAAAGGAAGCCTTTGGGTACAACTGAACTCCCCAGGGGAGCCTTCACTTAGACCCACATGCAGCTGGACTCTCTGTGTTCACTCTTTCTTAAAAACCCTAAATACATACCTACCTGGAATCTGAGAGAAAATGAAAATAGGACCCCAGAAAATGCATACAGAGCCCCTTTCGCCCATCAAAAATTGCCCCCAAAGGAAGCCTTTGGGTACAACTGAACTCCCCAGGGGAGCCTTTACGCAGCCCCACATGCAACTGGACTCTCTGTGTTCACTCTTTCTTAAAAACCCTAAATACATACCTACCCGGAATCTGAGAGGAATTGAAAATAGGACCCCAGAAAACGTGTACAAGGCCCATTTTGCCCATCAAAAATTGCCCCCAAAGGAAGCCTTTGGGTACAACTGAACTCCCCAGGGGAGCCTTTACGCAGCCCCACATGCAACTGGACTGTCTGTGTTCGCGCTTTCTGAACAGCGCTAAATATCTCTCTACCCGGAATCTAAGAGGAATTGAAAATAGGACCCCAGAAAACGTATACAAGACCCATTTTGCCCATCAAAAATTGCCCCCAAAGGAAGCCTTTGGGTACAACTGTACTCCCCAGGGGAGCCTTTACGCAGCCCCACATGCAACTGGACTCTCTGTGTTCGCGCTTTCTGAACAGCGCTAAATATCTCTCTGCCCGGAATCTAAGAGGAAATGAAAATAGGACCCCAGAAAACGCCTACAGAGCCCCTTTGGCCCATCAAATATTGCCCCCAAAGGAAGCCTTTGGGTACAACTGAACTCCACAGGGGAGCCTTTACGCAGCCCCACATGCAACTGGACTCTCTGTGTTCGCTCTTTCTGAACAGCCCTAAAGACATCCCTACCTGGAATCTGAGAGGAATTGAAAAGAGGACCCCAGAAATCGCGTACAAGGCCCATTTTGCCCATCAAAAATTGCCCCCAAAGGAAGCCTTTGGGTACAACTGAACTCCCCAGGGGAGCCTTTACGCAGCCCCACATGCAACTGGACTCTGTGTGTTCGCTCTTTCTGAACAGCACTAAATATGTCCCTACCCGGAATCTAAGACGAATTGAAAATACGACCCCAGAAAACGTGTACAAGGCCCATTTTTCCCATCAAAAATTGCCCGCAAAGGAAGTCTTTGGGTACAACTGAACTCCCCAGAGGAGCCTTTACCCAGCCCGACATGCAACTGGACTGTGTTCACTCTTTCTTAAAAACCCTAAATACATCCCTACCCGGAATCAGAGAGGAAATGAAAATAGGACCCCAGAAAATGCGTACAGAGCCCTTTTCAACCATCAAAAATTGCCCCCAAAGGAAGCCTTTGGGTACAACTGAACTCCCCAGGGGAGCCTTTATGCAGCCCCACATGCAACTGGACTCTCTGTGTTCAGTTGCATGTGGGGCTGCGTAAAGGCTCCCCTGGGGAGTTAAATTTTACCCAAAAGCTTCCTTTCGGGGAAATTTTTTATGTGAGTAAGGGGCTCTGTAGGCGATTTCTGCGGACCTATTTTCAATTTCTCCCAGATTACGGGTAGGGAGATATATAGGGTTGTTCAGAAAGAGCGAAAGCAAGGAGTCCAGCTGCATGTGGGTCTAAGTGAAGGCTCCCCTGGGGAGTTCAGTTGTACCCAAAGACTTCCTTTGGGGGCAATTTTTGATGGGAAAAATGGGCCTTGTACACGTTTTCTGGGGTCCTATTTTCAATTCCTCTTAGATTCCGGGCAGGGAGATATTTAGCGCTGTTCAGAAAGAGCGAACACAGAGAGTCCAGTTGCATGTGGGGCTGCGTAAAGGCTCCCCTGGGGAGTTCAGTTGTACCCAAAGGCTTCCTTTGGGGGCAATTTTTGATGGGCAAAAGGGGCTCTGTAGGCGTTTTCTGGGGTCCTATTTTCAATTCCTCTTAGATTCCGGATAGGGAGATATTTGGGGTTCTTCAGAAAGAGCGAACACAGAGAGTCCAGTTGCATGTGGGGCTGCGTAAAGGCTCCCCTGAGGAGTTCAGCTGTACCCAAAGGCTTCCTTTGGGGGCAATTTTTGATAGGCAAAATGGGTCTTGTACACGTTTTCTGCGGTCCTATTTTCATTTCCTCTTAGATTCCGGAAAGAGAGATATTTAGCGCTGTTCAGAAAGCGCGAACACAGAGAGTCCAGTTGCATGTGGGGCTGCGTAAAGGCTCCCCTGGGGAGTTCAGTTGTACCCAAAGGCTTCCTTTGGGGGCAATTTTTGATAGGCAAAATGGGCCTTGTACACGTTTTCTGGGGTCCTATTTTCAATTCCTCTTAGATTCCGGGTAGGGAGATATTTAGCGCTGTTCAGAAAGAGCGAACACAGAGAGTCCAGTTGCATGTGGGGCTGCGTAAAGGCTCCCCTGGGGAGTTCAGTTGTACCCAAAGGCTTCCTTTGGGGGCTATTTTTGATGGGCAAAATGGGACTTGTACACGTTTTCTGGGGTCCTATTTTCAATTCCTCTCAGATTCCAGGTAGGGCTGTATTTAGGGCTGTTCAGAAAGAGCGAACACAGAGAGTCCAGTTGCATGTGGGGCTGCGTAAAGGCTCCCCTGGGGAGTTCAGTTGTACCCAAAGGCTTCCTTTGGGGGCAATTTTTGATGTGAGTAAGGGGCTCTGTACGCGATTTCTGGGGACCCATTTTCAATTTCTCCCAGATTCCGGGTAGGGAGATATATAGGGTTGTTCAGAAAGAGCGAACGCAAGGAGTCCAGCTGTATGTGGGTCTAAGTGATGGCTCCCCTGGGGAGTTCAGTTGTACCCAAAGGCTTCCTTTGGGGGCAATTTTTTATGGTTGAAAGGGGCCTTGTACACGTTTTCTGGGGTCCTATTTTCAATTCCTCTCAGATTCCGGGTAGGGAGATATTTAGCGCTGTTCAGAAAGAGCGAACACAGAGAGTCCAGTTGCATGTGGTGCTGCGTGAAGGCTCCCCTGGGGAGTTCAGTTGTACCCAAAGGCTTCCTTTGGGGGCAATTTTTGATGGTTGAAAGGGGCTCTGTACGCGTTTTCTGGGGTCCTATTTTCAATTCCTCTCAGATTGCGGGTAGGGAGATATTTAGGATTGTTCAGAAAGAGCGAACACAGAGAGTCCAGTTGCATGTGGTGCTGCGTGAAGGCTCCCCTGGGGAGTTCAGTTGTACCCAAAGGCTTCCTTTGGGGGCAATTTTTGATGGTTGAAAGGGGCTCTGTACGCGTTTTCTGGGGTCCTATTTTCAATTCCTCTCAGATTGCGGGTAGGGAGATATTTAGGATTGTTCAGAAAGAGCGAACACAGAGAGTCCAGTTGCATGTGGGGCTGCGTAAAGGCTCCCCTGGGGAGTTCAGTTGTACCCAAAGGCTTCCTTTGGGGGCAATTCTTGATGGTTGAAAGGGGCTCTGTATGCATTTTCTGGGGTCCTATTTTCAATTCCTCTCAGATTCCAGGTAGGGATGTATTCAGGGTTGACCAGAAAGAGCGAACACAGAGAGTCCAGTTGCATGTGGGGCTGCGTAAAGGCTCCCCTGGGGAGTTCAGTTGTAACAAAGGCTTTCTTTGGGGGCAATTTTTGATATGCGAAAGGGGCTCTGTACGCGGTTTCTGGGGTCCTATTTTACATTCCTCTCACATTCCGGGAAGGGACGTATTTAGGGTTGTTCAGAAAGAGCGAACACAGAGAGTCCAGTTGCATGTGGGGCTGCGTAAAGGCTCCCCTGGGCAGTTCAGTTGTACCCAAAGGCTTCCTTTGGGGGCAATTTTTGATGGGCGAAAGGGGCTCTGTACGGGATTTCTGGGGTCCTATTTTCAATTCCTCTCAGATTCCGGGTAGGGAGATATTTAGCATTTTTAAGAAAGAGGGAACACAGAGAGACCAGTTGAATGTGGGGCTGCGTAAAGGCTCCCCTGAAGAGTTCAGTTGTACCCAAAGGCTTCCTACGCGTTTTCTGTGGTCTTATTTTAAATTCCATCAGATTCCCTTTAGGGAGATATTTAGCATTGTTCAGAAAGAGCGAACACAGAGAGTCCAGCTGCATGTGGGGCTGCGTGAAGGCTCCCCTGGGGAGTTCAGCTGTACCCAAAGGCTTCCTTTGGGGGCCATTTTTTTATGGTTGAAAGGGGCTCTGTACGCATTTTCTGGGGTCCTATTTTCAATTCCTCTCAGATTCCGGGTAGGGAGATATTTAGGGTTGTTCAGAAAGAGCGAACACAGAGAGTCCAGTTGCATGTGGGGCTGCGTAAAGGCTCCCCTGGGGAGTTCAGTTGTACCCAAAGGCTTCCTTTGGGGGCAATTTTTTATGGGTGAAAGGGGCTCTGTACGCGTTTTCTGGGGTCCTATTTTCATCTCCTCTCAGTTTCCGGGTAGGGATGTACTTAGGGTTTTTAAGAAAGATTTAACACTGAGAGTCCAGTTGCATGTGGGGCTGCGTAAAGACTCCCCTGGGGAGTTCAGTTGTACCCAAAGGCTTCCTTCTGGGGCAATTTTTGATGTGCGTAAGGGGCTCTGTACGCATTTTCTGGGGTCCTATTTTCAATTCCTCTCAGATTCCGGGTAGGAATGTCTTTAGCGTTCTTCAGAAAGAGCGAACACAGAGAGTCCAGTTGCATGTGGGGCTGCGTAAAGGCTCCCCTGGGGAGTTCAGTTGTACCTAAAGGCTTCCTTTGGCGGCAATTATTGATGGGCAAAATGGGCCTTGTATGCGTTTTCTAGGGTCCTATTTTCAATTCCTCTCAGATTCCGGTAAGGGAGATATTAGCGTTGTTCAGAAAGAGCGAACACAGAGAGTCCAGTTGCATGTGGGGCTGCGTAAAGGCTCCCCTGGGGAGTTCAGTTGTACCCAAAGGCTTCCTTTGGGGGCAATTCTTGATGGTTGAAAGGGGCTCTGTATGCATTATCTGGGGTCGTATTTTCAATTCCCCTCAGATTCCAGGTAGGGATGTATTCAGGGTTGTTCAGAAAGAGCGAACACAGAGAGTCCAGTTGCATGTGGGGCTGCGTAAAGGCTCCCCTGGGGAGTTCAGTTGTACCCAAAGGCTTCCTTTGGGGGCAATTTTTGATGGGCGAAAGGGGCTCTGTACGGGATTTCTGGGGTCCTATTTTCAATTCCTCTCAGATTCCGGGTAGGGAGATATTTAGCATTTTTAAGAAAGAGGGAACACAGAGAGTCCAGTTGAATGTGGGGCTGCGTAAAGGCTCCCCTGGAGAGTTCAGTTGTACCCAATGGCTTCCTTTGGGGGCAATTTTTTATGGTTGAAAGGGGCTCTGTACGCGTTTTCTGGGGTCCTATTTTCATTTCTCTCAGTTTCCGGGTAGGGATATAGTTGGGGTTTTTAAGAAAGAGTTAACACTGAGAGTCCAGTTGCATGTAGGGCTGCGTAAAGGCTACCCTGGGTAGTTCAGCTGTACCCAAAGGCTTCCTTTGGGGGCAATTTTTGATAGGCAAAATGGGCCTTGTACACGATTTCTGCGGTCCTATTTTCAATTCCTCTTAGATTCCGGGTAGGGATATACTTTTTAGTTTTTAAGAGATTTAACACTGAGAGTCCAGTTGCATGTGGGGCTGCGTGAAGGCTCCCCTGGGGAGTTCAGTTTTACCCAAAGGCTTCCTGTGGGGGCAATTTTTGATGGTTGAAATGGGCCCTGTACGCGTTTTCTGGGGTCCTATTTTCAATTCCTCTCAGATTCCGGGTAGGGAGATATTTAGGGTTGTTCAGAAAGAGCGAACACAGAGAGTCCAGTTGCATGTAGGGCTGCGTAAAGGCTCCCCTGGGGAGTTCAGTTGTACCCAAAGGCTTCCTTTGGGGGCAAGTTTTAATGGGCAAAATGAGCCTTGTACACGTTTTCTCCCGTCCTATTTTCAATTCCTCTCAGATTCCAGGTAGGGCTGTATTTAGGGCTGTTCAGAAAGAGCGAACACAGAGAGTCCAGTTGCATGTGGGGCTGCGTAAAGGCTCCCCTGGGGAGTTCTCTTCTACCCATAGACTTGCTTTGGGGCAATTTTTGATGGTTGAATTGGGCTCTCTATGCCTTTTCTGGGGTCTTATTTTAAATTCCTTCATATTCCGGGTAGGGAGATATTTAGGGTTCTTCAGAAAGAGCGAACACAGAGAGTCCAGTTGCATGTGGGGCTGCGTAAATGCTCCCCTGGAGAGTACAGTTGTACCCGAAGACTTCCTTTGGGGGCAATTTTTGATGGGTGAAAGGGGATCTGTACGCGTTTTCTGGGGTCCTATTTTCATTTCTCTCAGATTCCGGGTGGGGATGTACTTAGGTTTTTTAAGAAAGAGTTAACACAGAGAGTCCAGTTGCATGTCGGGCTGCATGAAGACTCCCCTGGGGAGTTCAGTTGTACCCAAAGGCTTCCTTCTGGGGCAATTTTTGATGTGCGTAATGGGCTCTGTACGCATTTTCTGGGGTCCTTTTTTCAATTACTCTCAGATTCCGGGTAGGGAGATATTTAGGGTTGTTCAGAAAGAGCGAACACAGAGAGTCCAGCTGCATGTGGGGCTGCGTGACGGCTCCCCTGGGGAATACAGTTGTACCCGAAGGCTTCCTTTGGGGGCAATTTTTGATGGGCGATATGGGATCTGTACACGATTACCGGGGACCTAATTTCAATTCCTCTCAGATTCCAGGTAGGTCTGTATTTAGGGCTGTTCAGAAAGAGTGAACACAGAGAGTCCAGTTGCATGTGGGGCTGCGTAAAGGTTCCCTGGGGAGTTCAGTTGTACCCAAAGGCTTCCTTTGGGGGCAATTTTTGATGGTTGAAATGGGCTCTGTACGCCATTTCTGGGGTCCTATTTTCAATTCCTTCAGATTCCGGTTAGGGAGATATATAGCATTGTTCAGAAAGTGCGAACACAAAGAGTCCAGTTGCATGTGGGGCTGCGTAAAGGCTCCCCTGGGGAGTTCAGTTGTACCCGAAGTACTCCTTTGGGGGCAATTTTTGATGGGCAAAATGGGCCTTGTCTGCGTTTTCTGGGGTCCTATTTTAAATTACTCTCAGATTCCAGGTAGGGCTGTATTTAGGGTTGTTCAGAAAGAGCGAACATAGAGAGTCCAGTTGCATGTCGGGCTGCGTAAAGCCTCCCCTGGGGAGTTCAGTTGTACCCAAAGGCTTCCTTTGGGGGCAATTTTTGATGGGAAAATGGGCCTTGTACAAGTTTTTTGCGGTCCTATTTTCAATTCCTCTCAGATTCCGGGTAGGGAGATATTTAGGGTTGTTCAGAAAGAGCGAACACAGAGAGTCCAGCTGCATGTGGGGCTGCGTAAAGACTCCCCTGGGGAGTTCAGTTGTAACAAAGGCTTTCTTTGGGGGCAATTTTTGATATGCGAAAGGGGCTCTGTACGCGGTTTCTGGGGTCCTATTTTACATTCCTCTCACATTCCGGGAAGGGACGTATTTAGGGTTGTTCAGAAAGAGCGAACACAGAGAGTCCAGTTGCATGTGGGGCTGCGTAAAGGCTCCCCTGGGCAGTTCAGTTGTACCCAAAGGCTTCCTTTGGGGGCAATTTTTGATGGGCGAAAGGGGCTCTGTACGGGATTTCTGGGGTCCTATTTTCAATTCCTCTCAGATTCCGGGTAGGGAGATATTTAGCATTTTTAAGAAAGAGGGAACACAGAGAGACCAGTTGAATGTGGGGCTGCGTAAAGGCTCCCCTGAAGAGTTCAGTTGTACCCAATGGCTTCCTTTGGGGGCAATTTTTTTATGGTTGAAAGGGGCTCTGTACGCGTTTTCTGGGGTCCTATTTTCATTTCTCTCAGTTTCCAGGTAGGGATGTAGTTGGGGTTTTTAAGAAAGAGTTAACACTGAGAGTCCAGTTGCATGTAGGGCTGCGTAAAGGCTGCCCTGGGTAGTTCAGCTGAACCCAAAGGCTTCCTTTGGGGGCAATTTTTGATAGGCAAAATGGGCCTTGTACACGATTTCTGCCGTCCTATTTTCAATTCCTCTTAGATTCCGGGTAGAGATATACTTTTTAGTTTTTAAGAGATTTAACACTGAGAGTCCAGTTGCATGTCGGGCTGCGTAAAGGCTCCCCTGGGGCGTTCAGTTGTACCCAAAGGCTTCCTTTGGGGGCAATTTTTATGGGCAAAATTGGCCTTGTATGTTTTTTCTGGGGTCCTATTTTAAATTCCTCTCAGATTCCGGTTAGGGAGATATTAGCGTATTTCAGAAAGAGCGAACACAGAGAGTCTGGTTGCATGTGGGGCTGCGTAAAGGCTCCCCTGGGGAGTTCAGTTGTACCCAAAGGCTTCCTACGCGTTTTCTGTGGTCTTATTTTAAATTCCATCAGATTCCCTTTAGGGAGATATTTAGCATTGTTCAGAAAGAGCGAACACAGAGAGTCCAGCTGCATGTGGGGCTGCGTGAAGGCTCCCCTGGGGAGTTCAGCTGTACCCAAAGGCTTCCTTTGGGGGCCATTTTTTTATGGTTGAAAGGGGCTCTGTACGCATTTTCTGGGGTCCTATTTTCAATTCCTCTCAGATTCCGGGTAGGGAGATATTTAGGGTTGTTCAGAAAGAGCGAACACAGAGAGTCCAGTTGCATGTGGGGCTGCGTAAAGGCTCCCCTGGAGAGTTCAGTTGTACCCAATGGCTTCCTTTGGGGGCAATTTTTTTATGGTTGAAAGGGGCTCTGTACGCGTTTTCTGGGGTCCTATTTTCATTTCTCTCAGTTTCCAGGTAGGGATGTAGTTGGGGTTTTTAAGAAAGAGTTAACACTGAGAGTCCAGTTGCATGTAGGGCTGCGTAAAGGCTGCCCTGGGTAGTTCAGCTGTACCCAAAGGCTTCCTTTGGGGGCAATTTTTGATAGGCAAAATGGGCCTTGTACACGATTTCTGCCGTCCTATTTTCAATTCCTCTTAGATTCCGGGTAGAGATATACTTTTTAGTTTTTAAGAGATTTAACACTGAGAGTCCAGTTGCATGTCGGGCTGCGTAAAGGCTCCCCTGGGGCGTTCAGTTGTACCCAAAGGCTTCCTTTGGGGGCAATTTTTTATGGGCAAAATTGGCCTTGTATGTTTTTTCTGGGGTCCTATTTTAAATTCCTCTCAGATTCCGGTTAGGGAGATATTATCGTATTTCAGAAAGAGCGAACACAGAGAGTCTGGTTGCATGTGGGGCTGCGTAAAGGCTCCCCTGGGGAGTTCAGTTGTACCCAAAGGCTTCCTACGCGTTTTCTGTGGTCTTATTTTAAATTCCATCAGATTCCCTTTAGGGAGATATTTAGCATTGTTCAGAAAGAGCGAACACAGAGAGTCCAGCTGCATGTGGGGCTGCGTGAAGGCTCCCCTGGGGAGTTCAGCTGTACCCAAAGGCTTCCTTTGGGGGCCATTTTTTTATGGTTGAAAGGAGCTCTGTACGCATTTTCTGGGGTCCTATTTTCAATTCCTCTCAGATTCCGGGTAGGGAGATATTTAGGGTTGTTCAGAAAGAGCGAACACAGAGAGTCCAGCTGCATGTGGGGCTGCGTAAAGGCTCCCCTGGGGAGTTCAGTTGTACCCAAAGGCTTCCTTTGGGGGCAAGTTTTAATGGGCAAAATGAGCCTTGTACACGTTTTCTCCCGTCCTATTTTCAATTCCTCTCAGATTCCAGGTAGGGCTGTATTTAGGGCTGTTCAGAAAGAGCGAACACAGAGAGTCCAGTTGCATGTGGGGCTGCGTAAAGGCTCCCCTGGGGAGTTCTCTTCTACCCATAGACTTGCTTTGGGGCAATTTTTGATGGTTGAATTGGGCTCTCTATGCCTTTTCTGGGGTCTTATTTTAAATTCCTTCATATTCCGGGTAGGGAGATATTTAGGGTTCTTCAGAAAGAGCGAACACAGAGAGTCCAGTTGCATGTGGGGCTGCGTAAATGCTCCCCTGGGGAGTACAGTTGTACCCGAAGACTTTCTTTGGGGGCAATTTTTGATGGGTGAAAGGGGATCTGTACGCGTTTTCTGGGGTCCTATTTTCATTTCTCTCAGATTCCGGGTGGGGATGTACTTAGGTTTTTTAAGAAAGAGTTAACACAGAGAGTCCAGTTGCATGTCGGGCTGCATGAAGACTCCCCTGGGGAGTTCAGTTGTACCCAAAGGCTTCCTTTGGGGGCAATTTTTGATGGGCGAAAGGGGATCTGTACACGATTTCTTGGGTCCTATTTTCAATTCCTCTCAGATTCCAGGTAGGGATGTATTTAGGATTCTTCAGAAAGAGCGAACATAGAGAGTCCAGTTGCATGGGGGGCTGCGTAAAGGCTCCCCTGGGGAGTTCAGTTGTACCCAAAGGCTTCCTTTGGGGGCAATTTTTGATGAGCGTAAGGGGCTCTGTACACATTTTCTGGGGTCCTTTTTTCAATTAATCTCAAATTCCGGGTAGGGAGATATTTATGTTTGTTTAGAAACAGCGAACACAGAGAGACCAGTTGCATGTGGGGCTGCGTAAAGGCTCCCCTGGGGAGTTCAGTTGTACCCAAAGGCTTCCTTTGGGGGCAATTTTTGACGGGTGAAAGGGGCTCTGTACGCGATTTCTGGTGTCCTATTTTCAATTCCTCTCAGATTCCGGGTAGGGATGTCTTTAGCGTTCTTCAGAAAGAGCGAACGCAGAGAGTCCAGTTGCATGTGGGGCTGCGTAAAGGCTCCCCTGGGGAGTTCAGTTGTACCTAAAGGCTTCCTTTGGCGGCAATTATTGATGGGCAAAATGGGCCTTGTATGCGTTTTCTAGGGTCCTATTTTCAATTCCTCTCAGATTCCGGTAAGGGAGATATTAGCGTTGTTCAGAAAGAGCAAACACAGAGAGTCCAGTTGCATGTGGGGCTGCGTAAAGGCTCCCCTGGGGAGTTCAGTTGTACCCAAAGGCTTCCTTTGGGGGCAATTCTTGATGGTTGAAAGGGGCTCTGTATGCATTATCTGGGGTCGTATTTTCAATTCCCCTCAGATTCCAGGTAGGGATGTATTCAGGGTTGTTCAGAAAGAGCGAACACAGAGAGTCCAGTTGCATGTGGGGCTGCGTAAAGGCTCCCCTGGGGAGTTCAGTTGTACCCAAAGGCTTCCTTTGGGGGCAATTTTTGATGGGCGAAAGGGGCTCTGTACGGGATTTCTGGGGTCCTATTTTCAATTCCTCTCAGATTCCGGGTAGGGAGATATTTAGCATTTTTAAGAAAGAGGGAACACAGAGAGTCCAGTTGAATGTGGGGCTGCGTAAAGGCTCCCCTGGAGAGTTCAGTTGTACCCAATGGCTTCCTTTGGGGGCAATTTTTTATGGTTGAAAGGGGCTTTGTACGCGTTTTCTGGGGTCCTATTTTCATTTCTCTCAGTTTCCGGGTAGGGATATAGTTGGGGTTTTTAAGAAAGTGTTAACACTGAGAGTCCAGTTGCATGTAGGGCTGCGTAAAGGCTACCCTGGGTAGTTCAGCTGTACCCAAAGGCTTCCTTTGGGGGCAATTTTTGATAGGCAAAATGGGCCTTGTACACGATTTCTGCAGTCCTATTTTCAATTCCTCTTAGATTCCGGGTAGGGATATACTTTTTAGTTTTTAAGAGATTTAACACTGAGAGTCCAGTTGCATGTGGGGCTGCGTGAAGGCTCCCCTGGGGAGTTCAGTTTTACCCAAAGGCTTCCTGTGGGGGCAATTTTTGATGGTTGAAATGGGCCCTGTACGCGTTTTCTGGGGTCCTATTTTCAATTCCTCTCAGATTCCGGGTAGGGAGATATTTAGGGTTGTTCAGAAAGAGCGAACACAGAGAGTCCAGTTGCATGTAGGGCTGCGTAAAGGCTCCCCTGGGGAGTTCAGTTGTACCCAAAGGCTTCCTTTGGGGGCAAGTTTTAATGGGCAAAATGAGCCTTGTACACGTTTTCTCCCGTCCTATTTTCAATTCCTCTCAGATTCCAGGTAGGGCTGTATTTAGGGCTGTTCAGAAAGAGCGAACACAGAGAGTCCAGTTGCATGTGGGGCTGCGTAAAGGCTCCCCTGGGGAGTTCTCTTCTACCCATAGACTTGCTTTGGGGCAATTTTTGATGGTTGAATTGGGCTCTCTATGCCTTTTCTGGGGTCTTATTTTAAATTCCTTCATATTCCGGGTAGGGAGATATTTAGGGTTCTTCAGAAAGAGCGAACACAGAGAGTCCAGTTGCATGTGGGGCTGCGTAAATGCTCCCCTGGGGAGTACAGTTGTACCCGAAGACTTCCTTTGGGGGCAATTTTTGATGGGTGAAAGGGGATCTGTACGCGTTTTCTGGGGTCCTATTTTCATTTCTCTCAGATTCCGGGTGGGGATGTACTTAGGTTTTTTAAGAAAGAGTTAACACAGAGAGTCCAGTTGCATGTCGGGCTGCATGAAGACTCCCCTGGGGAGTTCAGTTGTACCCAAAGGCTTCCTTTGGGGGCAATTTTTGATGGGCGAAAGGGGATCTGTACACGATTTCTTGGGTCCTATTTTCAATTCCTCTCAGATTCCAGGTAGGGATGTATTTAGGATTCTTCAGAAAGAGCGAACATAGAGAGTCCAGTTGCATGGGGGGCTGCGTAAAGGCTCCCCTGGGGAGTTCAGTTGTACCCAAAGGCTTCCTTTGGGGGCAATTTTTGATGAGCGTAAGGGGCTCTGTACACATTTTCTGGGGTCCTTTTTTCAATTAATCTCAAATTCCGGGTAGGGAGATATTTATGTTTGTTTAGAAACAGCGAACACAGAGAGACCAGTTGCATGTGGGGCTGCGTAAAGGCTCCCCTGGGGAGTTCAGTTGTACCCAAAGGCTTCCTTTGGGGGCAATTTTTGACGGGTGAAAGGGGCTCTGTACGCGATTTCTGGTGTCCTATTTTCAATTCCTCTCAGATTCCGGGTAGGGATGTCTTTAGCGTTCTTCAGAAAGAGCGAACGCAGAGAGTCCAGTTGCATGTGGGGCTGCGTAAAGGCTCCCCTGGGGAGTTCAGTTGTACCCAAAGGCTTCCTTCTGGGGCAATTTTTGATGTGCGTAAGGGGCTCTGTACGCATTTTCTGGGGTCCTTTTTTCAATTACTCTCAGATTCCGGGTAGGGAGATATTTAGCATTGTTCAGAAAGAGCGAACACAGAGAGTCCAGCTGCATGTGGGGCTGCGTGACGGCTCCCCTGGGGAGTACAGTTGTACCCGAAGGCTTCCTTTGGGGGCAATTTTTGATGGGCGATATGGGATCTGTACACGATTACCGGGGACCTAATTTCAATTCCTCTCAGATTCCAGGTAGGGCTGTATTTAGGGCTGTTCAGAAAGAGTGAACACAGAGAGTCCAGTTGCATGTGGGGCTGCGTAAAGGTTCCCTGGGGAGTTCAGTTGTACCCAAAGGCTTCCTTTGGGGGCAATTTTTGATGGTTGAAATGGGCTCTGTACGCCATTTCTGGGGTCCTATTTTCAATTCCTTCAGATTCCGGTTAGGGAGATATATAGCATTGTTCAGAAAGTGCGAACACAAAGAGTCCAGTTGCATGTGGGGCTGCGTAAAGGCTCCCCTGGGGAGTTCAGTTGTACCCGAAGTACTCCTTTGGGGGCAATTTTTGATGGGCAAAATGGGCCTTGTCTGCGTTTTCTGGGGTCCTATTTTAAATTACTCTCAGATTCCAGGTAGGGCTGTATTTAGGGTTGTTCAGAAAGAGCGAACATAGAGAGTCCAGTTGCATGTCGGGCTGCGTAAAGCCTCCCCTGGGGAGTTCAGTTGTACCCAAAGGCTTCCTTTGGGGGCAATTTTTGATGGGAAAATGGGCCTTGTACAAGTTTTCTGCGGTCCTATTTTCAATTCCTCTCAGATTCCGGGTAGGGAGATATTTAGGGTTGTTCAGAAAGAGCGAACACAGAGAGTCCAGCTGCATGTGGGGCTTCGTGACGGCTCCCCTTTAGAGTTCAGTTGTACCCTAAGGCTTCCTTTGGGGGCAATTTTTGATGTGCGTGAGGGGCTCTGTACGCATTTTCTGGGGTCCTTTTTTCAATTCCTCTCAGATTTCGGGTAGGGAGATATTTAGGGTTGTTCAGAAAGAGCGAACACAGAGAGTCCAGTTGCATGTGGGGCTGCGTAAAGGTTCCCCTGGGGAGTTCAGTTGTACCCAAAGGCTTCCTTTGGGGCCAATTTTTGATGGGCAAAATGGGCCTTGTATGCGTTTTCTGGGTTCCTATTTTAAATTCTTCTCAGATTCCAGGTAGGGCTGTATTTAGGGTTCTTCAGAAAGAGCGAACACAGAGAGTCCAGTTGCACGTGGGGCTGCGTAAAGACTCCCCTGGGGAGTTCAGTTGTACCCAAAGGCTTCCTTTTGGGCAATTTTTGACGGGTGAAAGGGGCTCTGTACCCGATTTCTGGGGTCCAATTTTCAATTCCTCTCAGATTCCGGGTAGGGATGTCTTTAGGATTCTTCAGAAAGAGCGAACACAGAGAATACATTTGCATGTGACTCTGCGTAAAGGCTCCCCTGGGGAGTTCAGTTGTACCCAAAGTCTTCCTTTGGCGGCACTTTTTGAAGGGTAAAATGGGCCGTGTATGCGTTTTCTCGGGTCCTATTTTCTCTCAGATTCCGGTAAGGGAGATATTAGCGTTGTTCAGAAAGAGCTAACACAGAGAGTCCAGTTGCATGTGGTGCTGCGTAAAGGTTCCCCTGGGGAGTTCAGTTGTACCCAAAGGCTACCTTTGGAGGTAAGTTTTGATGGGCAAAATGGGCCTTGTACACGTTTTCTGCGGTCCTATTTTCAATTCCTCTCAGATTCCAGGTAGTGCTGTATTTAGGGTTGTTCTGAAAGAGCGAACACAGAGAGTCCAGTTGCATGTGGGGCTGCGTAAAGGCTCCCCTGGGGAGTTCAGTTGTACCCAAAGGCTTCCTGTGGGGCAATTTTTGATGGTTGAATTGGGCTCTGTATGCATTTTCTGGGGTCTTATTTTAAATTCCTTCAGATTCCTGGTAGGGAGATATTTAGCATTGTTCAGAAAGAGTGAACACAGAGAGTCCAGTTGCATGTGGGGCTGCGTAAAGGCTCCCCTGGGGAGTTCAGTTGTACCCAAAGGCTTCCTTTGGGGGCAATTTTTGATTGGCAAAAAAGCGCCTTGTACGCGTTTTCTGGGGTCCTATTTTCATTTCTCTCAGATTCCGGGTAGGGATGTACTTAGGGTTTTTAAGAAAGAGTTAACACTGAGTGTCCAGTTGCATGTCGGTCTGCATGAAGGCTCCCCTGGGGAGTTCAGTTGTACCCAAGGACTTCCTTTCGGGTCAATTTTTGATGGGCGAAAGGGGCTCTGTACACGATTTCCGGGGACCTATTTTCAATTCCTCTCATATTCCAGGTAGGGCTGTATTTAGGGCTGTTCAGAAAGAGCGAACACAGAGAGTCCAGTTGCATGTGGGGCTGCATAAAGGCTCCCTGGGGAGTTCAGTTGTACCCAAAGGCTTCCTTTGGGGGCAATTTTTGATGGGCAAAAGGGGCTCTGTACGTGATTTCCGGGGTCGTATTTTAAATTCCTCTCAGATTCCGGGTAGGGAGATATTTAGCGTTTTTCAGAAAGAGCGAACACAGAGAGTCCAGTTGCATGTGTGGCTGCGTAAAGGTTTCCCTGGGGAGTTCAGTTGTACCCAAAGGCTTCCTTTGGGGGCAATTTTTGATGGTTGAAATGGGATCTGTACACCATTTCTGGGGTCTTATTTTAAATTCCTTCAGATTCCTGTTAGGGAGATATTTTGCATTGTTCAGAACGAGTGAACACAGAGAGTCCAGTTGCACGGGGGGCTGCGTAAAGGCTCCCCTGGGGAGTTCAGTTGTACCCAAAAGCTTCCTTTCGGGGCAATTTTTCATGTGCGTAAGGGGCTATGTACGCGATTTCTGTGGTCCTATTTTCAATTTCTCTCAGATTCCGGGTAGGGGGATATATAGGGTTGTTCAGAAACAGCGAACGCAAGGAGTCCAGCTGCATGTGGGGTAAGTGAAGGCTCCCCTGGGAAGTTCAGTTGTACCCAAAGACTTCCTTTGGGGGCAAATTTTCATGGGCAAAATGGGCCTTGTACACGTTTTCTGGGGTGGTATTTTCAATTCCTCTTAGATTCCGGGTAGGGAGATATTTGGCGCTGTTCAGAAAGAGCGAACACAGAGAGTCCAGTTGCATGTGGGGCTGCGTAAATGCTCCCCTGGGGAGTTCAGTTGTACCCAAAGGCTTCCTTTGGGGGCAATTTTTGATGGGTGAAAGAGGCTCTGTACGCGATTTCTGGGGTCCCATTTTCAATTCCTCTCAGATTCCGGGTAGGGATGTCTTTAGGGTTGTTCAGAAAGAGCGAACACAGAGAGTCCAGTTGCATGTGGGGCTGCGTAAAGGCTCCCCTGCGGAGTTCAGTTGTACCCAAAGGCTTCCTTTGGTGGCAATTTTTGATGGGCAAAAGGGGCTCTGTACACGTTTACTGGGGTCCTATTTTAAATTCCTCTCAGATTCCGGATAGGGAGATATTTGGGGTTCTTCAGAAAGACCGAACACAGAGAGTCCAGTTGCATGTGGGGCTGCGTAAAGGCTCCCCTGGGGAGTTCAGTTGTACCTAAAGGCTTCCTTTGGGGGCAATTTTTGATGTGTGAAAGGGGCTCTGTATGCATTTTCTGGGGTCCTATTTTCATTTTCTCTCAGATTCCGGGTAGGTATTTATTAAGGTTTTTTAAGAAAGAGTGAACACAAAGAGTCCAGTTGCATGTGGGGCTGTGTAAAGGCTCCCCTGGGGAGTTCAGTTGTACCCAAAGGCTTCCTTTGGGGGCAATTTTTAATGTGTGAAAGGGGCTCTGTATGCATTTTCTGGGGTCCTATTTTCATTTTCTCTCAGATTCCGGGTAGGGCTGTATTTAGGGTTGTTCAGAAAGAGCGAACATAGAGAGTCCAGTTGCATATCGGGCTGCGCAAAGGCTCCCCTGGGGAGTTCAGTTGTACCCAAAGGCTTCTTTTGGAGGCAATTTTTGATGGGCAAAATGGGCCTCGTACACGTTTTCCGGGGTCCTATTTTCAATTCCTCTCAGATTCCAGGTAGGGCTGTATTTAGGGTTCTTCAGAGAGAGCGAACAGAGAGAGTCCAGTTGCATGTGGGGCTGCGTCAAGGCTCCCCTGGGGAGTTCAGTTGTACCCATAAACTTCCTTTGGGGCATTTTTTAATGGTTGAATTGGGCTCTGTACGCGTTTTCTGGGGTCTTATTTTAAATTCCTTCAGATTCCGGGTAGGGAGATATTTAGCATTGTTTAGAAAGAGCGAATACAGAGAGTCCAGCTGCACGTGGGGCTGCGTGAAGGCTCCCCTGGGGAGTTCAGTTGTACCCAAAGGCTTCCTTTGGGGGCAATTTTTGATTGGCAAAAAAGCGACTTGTACACATTTTTTGGGGTCCTATTTTCAATTCCTCTCAGATTCCGGGTAGGGAGATATTTAGGGTTGTTCAGAAAGAGCGAACACAGAGAGTCCAGTTGCATGTGGGGCTGCGTAAAGGCTCCCCTGGGGAGTACAGTTGTACCCGAAGACTTCCTTTGGGGGCAATTTTTGATGGGTGAAAGGGGATCTGTACGCGTTTTCTGGGGTCCTATTTTCATTTCTCTCAGATTCCGGGTAGGGATGTACTTAGGGTTTTTAAGAAAGAGTTAACACTGAGAGTCCAGTTGCATGTCGGGCTGCATGAAGGCTCCCCTGGGGAGTTCAGTTGTACCCAACGGCTTCCTTTGGGGGCAATTTTTGATGGGCGAAAGGGGATCTGTACACGATTTCCGGGGACCTATTTTCAATTCCTCTCAGATTCCAGGTAGGGCTGTATTTAGGGCTGTTCAGAAAGAGCGAACACAGAGAGTCCAGTTGCATGTGGGGCTGCATAAAGGCTCCCCTGGGGAGTTCAGTTGTACCCAAAGTCTTCCTTTGGCGGCACTTTTTAAAGGGTAAAATGGGCCGTGTATGCGTTTTCTGGGGTCCTATTTTCTCTCAGATTCCGGTAAGGGAGATATTAGCGTTGTTCAGAAAGAGCTAACACAGAGAGTCCAGTTGCATGTGGTGCTGCGTAAAGGTTCCCCTGGGGAGTTCAGTTGTACCCAAAGGCTACCTTTGGAGGTAAGTTTTGATGGGCAAAATGGGCCTTGTACACGTTTTCTGCGGTCCTATTTTCAATTCCTCTCAGATTCCAGGTAGCGCTGTATTTAGGGTTGTTCTGAAAGAGCGAACACAGAGAGTCCAGTTGAATGTGGGGCTGCGTAAAGGCTCCCCTGGGGAGTTCAGTTGTACCCAAAGGCTTACTGTGGGGCAATTTTTGATGGTTGAATTGGGCTCTGTATGCATTTTCTGGGGTCTTATTTTAAATTCCTTCAGATTCCTGGTAGGGAGATATTTAGCATTGTTCAGAAAGAGCGAACACAGAGACTCCAGCTGCATGTGGGGCTGAGTGAAGGCTAACCCTGGGGAGTTCAGTTGTACCCAAAGGCTTCCTTTGGGGGCAATTTTTGATTGGCAAAAAAGCGCCTTGTACGCGTTTTCTGGGGTCCTATTTTCATTTCTCTCAGATTCCGGGTAGGGATGTACTTAGGGTTTTTAAGAAAGAGTTAACACTGAGTGTCCAGTTGCATGTCGGTCTGCATGAAGGCTCCCCTGGGGAGTTTAGTTGTACCCAAAGACTTCCTTTCGGGTCAATTTTTGATGGACGAAAGGGGCTCTGTACACGATTTCCGGGGACCTATTTTCAATTCCTCTCACATTCCAGGTAGGGCTGTATTTAGGGCTGTTCAGAAAGAGCGAACACAGAGAGTCCAGTTGCATGTGGGGCTGCATAAAGGCTCCCTGGGGAGTTCAGTTGTACCCAAAGGCTTCCTTTGGGGGCAATTTTTGATGGGCAAAAGTGGCTCTGTACGTGATTTCCGGGGTCGTATTTTAAATTCCTCTCAGATTCCGGGTAGGGAGATATTTAGCGTTTTCCATAATGAGCGAACACAGAGAGTCCAGTTGCATGTGGGGCTGCATAAAGGCTCCCTGGGGAGTTCAGTTGTACCCAAAGACTTCCTTTGGGGGCAAATTTTCATGGGCAAAATGGGCCTTGTACACGTTTTCTGGGGTGGTATTTTCAATTCCTCTTAGATTCCGGGTAGGGAGATATTTGGCGCTGTTCAGAAAGAGCGAACACAGAGAGTCCAGTTGCATGTGGGGCTGCGTAAAGACTCCCCTGGGGAGTTTAGTTGTACCCAAAGGCTTCCTTTGGGGGCAAATTTTCATGGGCAAAATGGGCCTTGTACACGTTTTCTGGGGTCCTATTTTAAATTCCTCTCAGATTCCAGGTAGGGCTGTATTTAGGACTGTTCAGAAAGAGCGAACACAGAGAGTCCAGTTGCATGTGTGGCTGCGTAAAGGCTCCCCTGGGGAGTTCAGTTGTACCCAAAGGCTTCCTTTGGGGGCAATTTTTGATGGGCAAAATGGGCCTTGTACACGTTTTCTGGGGTCCTATTTTCAATTCCTCTCAGATTCCAGGTAGGGCTGTATTTAGGGCTGTTCAGAAAGAGCGAACACAGAGAGTCCAGTTGCATGTGGGGCTGCGTAAAGGCTCCCCTGGGGAGTTCAGTTGTACCCAAAGGCTTCCTTTGGGGGCAATTTTTGATGGGCAAAATGGGCCTTGTACACGTTTTCTGGGGTCCTATTTTCAATTCCTCTCAGATTCCAGGTAGGGCTGTATTTAGGGCTGTTCAGAAATAGCGAACACAGAGAGTCCAGTTGCATGTGGGGCTGCGTAAAGGCTCCCCTGGGGAGTTCAGTTGTACCCAAAGGCTTCCTTTGGGGGCAATTTTTGATGGGCAAAATGGGCTATGTAGGCGTTTTCTCGGGTCCTATTTTCAATTCCTCTCAGATTCCGGATAGGGAGATATTTGGGGTTCTTCAGAAAGAGCGAACACAGAGAGTCCAGTTGCATGTGGGGCTGCGTAAAGGCTCCCCTGGGGAGTTCAGTTGTACCCAAAAGCTTCCTTTGGGGGCAATTTTTGATGTGCGTAAGGGGCTCTGTACGCGATTTCTGGGGTCCTATTTTCAATTCCTCTCAGATTCCGGATAGGGAGATATTTGGGGTTCTTCAGAAAGAGCGAACACAGAGAGTCCAGTTGCATGTGGGGCTGCGTAAAGGCTCCCCTGGGGAGTTCAGTTGTACCCAAAGGCTTCCTTTGGGGGCAATTTTTGATGGGCAAAATGGGCTATGTAGGCGTTTTCTGGGGTCCTATTTTCAATTCCTCTCAGATTCCGGATAGGGAGATATTTGGGGTTCTTCAGAAAGAGCGAACACAGAGAGTCCAGTTGCATGTGGGGCTGCGTAAAGGGTCCCCTGGGGAGTTCAGTTGTACCCAAAAGCTTCCTTTGGGGGCAATTTTTGATGTGCGTAAGGGGCTCTGTACGCGATTTCTGGGGTCCTATTTTCAATTCCTCTTAGATTCCTGGTAGGGAGATATTTAGTGCTGTTCAGAAAGAGCGAACACAGAGAGTCCAGTTGCATGTGGGGCTGCGTAAAGGCTCCCCTGGGGAGTTCAGTTGTACCCAAAGGCTTCCTTTGGGGGCAATTTTTGAAGGGCAAAATGGGCCTTGTACACGTTTTCTGGGTCCTATTTTCAGTTCCTCTCAGATTCCAGGTAGGGCTGTATTTAGGGCTGTTCAGAAAGAGCGAACACAGAGAGTCCAGTTGCATGTGGGGCTGCGTAAAGGCTCCCCTGTGGAGTTCAGTTGTACCCAAAGGCTTCCTTTGGGGGCAATTTTTGATGTGCGTAAGGGGCTCTGTACGCGATTTCTGGGGTCCTATTTTCAATTCCTCTCAGATTCCGGGTAGGGAGATATTTGGCGTTGTTCAGAAAGAGCGAACACAGAGAGTCCAGTTGCATGTTGGGCTGCGTAAAGACTCCCCTGGGGAGTTCAGTTGTACCCAAAGGCTTCCTTTGGGGGCAATTTTTGATGGGCAAAATGGGCCTTGTACACGTTTTCTGGGGTCCTATTTTCAATTCCTCTCGATTCCAGGTAGGGCTGTATTTAGGGCTGTTTAGAAAAAGCGAACACAGAGAGTCCAGCTGCATGTGGTGCTGCGTAAAGACTCCCCTGGGGAGTTTAGTTGTACCCAAAGGCTTCCTTTGGGGGCAATTTTTGATGGGCAAAATGGGCCTTGTTCACGTTTTCTGGGGTCATATTTTCAATTCCTCTCAGATTCCAGGTAGGGCTGTATTTAGGACTGTTCAGAAAGAGCGAACACAGAGAGTCCAGTTGCATGTGGGGCTGCGTAAAGGCTCCCCTGGGGAGTTCAGTTGTACCCAAAGGCTTCCTTTGGGGGCAATTTTGGATGGGCAAAATTGGCTATGTAGGCGTTTTCTGGGGTCCTATTTTCAATTCCTCTCAGATTCCGGATAGGGAGATATTTGGGGTTCTTCAGAAAGAGCGAACACAGAGAGTCCAGTTGCATGTGGGGCTGCGTAAAGGCTCCCCTGGGGAGTTCAGTTGTACCCAAAGGCTTCCTTTGGGGGCAATTTTTGATGGGCAAAATGGGCCTTGTACACGTTTTCTGGGTCCTATTTTCAGTTCCTCTCAGATTCCAGATAGGGCTGTATTTAGGGCTGTTCAGAAAAAGCGAACACAGAGAGTCCAGTTGCATATGGGGCTGCGTAAAGGCTCCCCTGGGGAGTTCAGTTGTCCCCAAAGGGTTCCTTTGGGGGCAATTTTTGATGGGCGAATGGGGCTCTGTACGCGTTTTCTGGGGTCCTATTTTCAATTCCTCTCAGATTCCGGGTAGGGAGATATTTGGCGTTGTTCAGAAAGAGTGAACACAGAGAGTCCAGTTGCATGTGGGGCTGCGTAAAGACTCCCCTGGGGAGTTTAGTTGTACCCAAAGGCTTCCTTTGGGGGCAATTTTTGATGGGCAAAATGGGCCTTGTACACGTTTTCTGAGGTCCTATTTTCAATTCCTCTCAGATTCCAGGTAGGGCTGTATTTAGGACTGTTCAGAAAGAGCGAACACAGAGAGTCCAGTTGCATGTGGGGCTGCGTAAAGGCTCCCCTGTGGAGTTCAGTTGTACCCAAAGGCTTCCTTTGGGGGCAATTTTTGATGGGCAAAATGGGCTATGTAGGCGTTTTCTGGGGTCGTATTTTCAATTCCTCTCAGATTCCGGATAGGGAGATATTTGGGGTTCTTCAGAAAGAGCGAACACAGAGAGTCCAGTTGCATGTGGGGTTGCGTAAAGGCTCCCCTGGGGAGTTCAGTTGTACCCAAAGGCTTCCTTTGGGGGCAATTTTTGATGGGCAAAATGGGCCTTGTACACGTTTTCTGGGGTCCTATTTTCAATTCCTCTCAGATTCCAGGTAGGGCTGTATTTAGGACTGTTCAGAAAGAGCGAACACAGAGAGTCCAGTTGCATGTGTGGCTGCGTAAAGGCTCCCCTGGGGAGTTCAGTTGTACCCAAAGGCTTCCTTTGGGGGCAATTTTTGATGGGCAAAATGGGCCTTGTACACGTTTTCTGGGGTCCTATTTTCAATTCCTCTCAGATTCCAGGTAGGGCTGTATTTAGGGCTGTTTATAAAAAGCGAACACAGAGAGTCCAGCTGCATGTGGGGCTGCGTAAAGACTCCCCTGGGGAGTTTAGTTGTACCCTAAGGCTTCCTTTGGGGGCAATTTTTGATGGGCAAAATGGGCCTTGTACACGTTTTCTGGGGTCCTATTTTCAATTCCTCTCAGATTCCAGGTAGGGCTGTATTTAGGACTGTTCAGAAAGAGCGAACACAGAGAGTCCAGTTGCATGTGGGGCTGCGTAAAGGCTCCCCTGGGGAGTTCAGTTGTACCCAAAGGCTTCCTTTGGGGGCAATTTCTGATGGGCAAAATGGGCTATGTAGGCGTTTTCTGGGGTCCTATTTTCAATTCCTCTCAGATTCCTGATAGGGAGATATTTGGGGTTCTTCAGAAAGAGCGAACACAGAGAGTCCAGTTGCATGTGGGGCTGCGTAAAGGCTCCCCTGGGGAGTTCAGTTGTACCCAAAGGCTTCCTTTGGGGGCAATTTTGGATGGGCAAAATTGGCTATGTAGGCGTTTTCTGGGGTCCTATTTTCAATTCCTCTCAGATTCCGGATAGGGAGATATTTGGGGTTCTTCAGAAAGAGCGAACACAGAGAGTCCAGTTGCATGTGGGGCTGCGTAAAGGCTCCCCTGGGGAGTTCAGTTGTCCCCAAAGGGTTCCTTTGGGGGCAATTTTTGATGGGCGAATGGGGCTCTGTACGCGTTTTCTGGGGTCCTATTTTCAATTCCTCTCAGATTCCGGGTAGGGAGATATTTGGCGTTGTTCAGAAAGAGTGAACACAGAGAGTCCAGTTGCATGTGGGGCTGCGTAAAGACTCCCCTGGGGAGTTTAGTTGTACCCAAAGGCTTCCTTTGGGGGCAATTTTTGATGGGCAAAATGGGCCTTGTACACGTTTTCTGAGGTCCTATTTTCAATTCCTCTCAGATTCCAGGTAGGGCTGTATTTAGGACTGTTCAGAAAGAGCGAACACAGAGAGTCCAGTTGCATGTGGGGCTGCGTAAAGGCTCCCCTGTGGAGTTCAGTTGTACCCAAAGGCTTCCTTTGGGGGCAATTTTTGATGGGCAAAATGGGCCTTGTACACGTTTTCTGGGTCCTATTTTCAGTTCCTCTCAGATTCCAGATAGGGCTGTATTTAGGGCTGTTCAGAAAAAGCGAACACAGAGAGTCCAGTTGCATATGGGGCTGCGTAAAGGCTCCCCTGGGGAGTTCAGTTGTCCCCAAAGGGTTCCTTTGGGGGCAATTTTTGATGGGCGAATGGGGCTCTGTACGCGTTTTCTGGGGTCCTATTTTCAATTCCTCTCAGATTTTGTGTAGGGAGATATTTGGCGTTGTTCAGAAAGAGTGAACACAGAGAGTCCAGTTGCATGTGGGGCTGCGTAAAGACTCCCCTGGGGAGTTTAGTTGTACCCAAAGGCTTCCTTTGGGGGCAATTTTTGATGGGCAAAATGGGCCTTGTACACGTTTTCTGAGGTCCTATTTTCAATTCCTCTCAGATTCCAGGTAGGGCTGTATTTAGGACTGTTCAGAAAGAGCGAACACAGAGAGTCCAGTTGCATGTGGGGCTGCGTAAAGGCTCCCCTGTGGAGTTTAGTTGTACCCAAAGGCTTCCTTTGGGGGCAATTTCTGATGGGCAAAATGGGCTATGTAGGCGTTTTCTGGGGTCCTATTTTCAATTCCTCTCAGATTCCGGATAGGGAGATATTTGGGGTTCTTCAGAAAGAGCGAACACAGAGAGTCCAGTTGCATGTGGGGCTGCGTAAAGGCTCCCCTGGGGAGTTCAGTTGTACCCAAAGGCTTCCTTTGGGGGCAATTTTTGATGGGCAAAATGGGCCTTGTACACGTTTTCTGGGGTCCTATTTTCAATTCCTCTCAGATTCCAGGTAGGGCTGTATTTAGGACTGTTCAGAAAGAGCGAACACAGAGAGTCCAGTTGCATGTGTGGCTGCGTAAAGGCTCCCCTGGGGAGTTCAGTTGTACCCAAAGGCTTCCTTTGGGGGCAATTTTTGATGGGCAAAATGGGCCTTGTACACGTTTTCTGGGGTCCTATTTTCAATTCCTCTCAGATTCCAGGTAGGGCTGTATTTAGGGCTGTTTATAAAAAGCGAACACAGAGAGTCCAGCTGCATGTGGGGCTGCGTAAAGACTCCCCTGGGGAGTTTAGTTGTACCCAAAGGCTTCCTTTGGGGGCAATTTTTGATGGGCAAAATGGGCCTTGTACACGTTTTCTGGGGTCCTATTTTCAATTCCTCTCAGATTCCAGGTAGGGCTGTATTTAGGACTGTTCAGAAAGAGCGAACACAGAGAGTCCAGTTGCATGTGGGGCTGCGTAAAGGCTCCCCTGGGGAGTTCAGTTGTACCCAAAGGCTTCCTTTGGGGGCAATTTCTGATGGGCAAAATGGGCTATGTAGGCGTTTTCTGGGGTCCTATTTTCAATTCCTCTCAGATTCCAGATAGGGAGATATTTGGGGTTCTTCAGAAAGAGCGAACACAGAGAGTCCAGTTGCATGTGGGGCTGCGTAAAGGCTCCCCTGGGGAGTTCAGTTGTACCCAAAGGCTTCCTTTGGGGGCAATTTTTGATGGTCAAAATGGGCCTTGTACACGTTTTCTGGGGTCCTATTTTCAATTCCTCTCGATTCCAGGTAGGGCTGTGTTTAGGACTGTTCAGAAAGAGCGAACACAGAGAGTCCAGTTGCATGTGGGGCTGCGTAAAGGCTCCCCTGGGGAATTCAGTTGTACCCAAAGGCTTCCTTTGGGGTAATTTTTGATGGGCAAAATGGGCCTTGTACACGTTTTCTGGGGTCCTATTTTCAATTCCTCTCGATTCCAGGTAGGGCTGTATTTAGGGCTGTTTAGAAAAAGCGAACACAGAGAGTCCAGCTGCATGTGGTGCTGCGTAAAGACTCCCCTGGGGAGTTTAGTTGTACCCAAAGGCTTCCTTTGGGGGCAATTTTTGATGGGCAAAATGGGTCTTTTACACGTTTTCTGGGGTCCTATTTTCAATTCCTCTCAGATTCCAGGTAGGGCTGTATTTAGGACTGTTCAGAAAGAGCGAACACAGAGAGTCCAGTTGCATGTGGGGCTGCGTAAAGGCTCCCCTGGGGAGTTCAGTTGTACCCAAAGGCTTCCTTTGGGGGCAATTTTGGATGGGCAAAATTGGCTATGTAGGCGTTTTCTGGGGTCCTATTTTCAATTCCTCTCAGATTCCGGATAGGGAGATATTTGGGGTTCTTCAGAAAGAGCGAACACAGAGAGTCCAGTTGCATGTGGGGCTGCGTAAAGGCTCCCCTGGGGAGTTCAGTTGTACCCAAAGGCTTCCTTTGGGGGCAATTTTTGATGGGCAAAATGGGCCTTGTACACGTTTTCTGGGTCCTATTTTCAGTTCCTCTCAGATTCCAGATAGGGCTGTATTTAGGGCTGTTCAGAAAAAGCGAACACAGAGAGTCCAGTTGCATATGGGGCTGCGTAAAGGCTCCCCTGGGGAGTTCAGTTGTACCCAAAGGCTTCCTTTGGGGGCAATTTTTGATGGGCGAATGGGGCTCTGTACGCGTTTTCTGGGGTCCTATTTTCAATTCCTCTCAGATTCCGGGTAGGGAGATATTTGGCGTTGTTCAGAAAGAGTGAACACAGAGAGTCCAGTTGCATGTGGGGCTGCGTAAAGACTCCCCTGGGGAGTTTAGTTGTACCCAAAGGCTTCCTTTGGGGGCAATTTTTGATGGGCAAATTGGGCCTTGTACACGTTTTCTGAGGTCCTATTTTCAATTCCTCTCAGATTCCAGGTAGGGCTGTATTTAGGACTGTTCAGAAAGAGCGAACACAGAGAGTCCAGTTGCATGTGGGGCTGCGTAAAGGCTCCCCTGTGGAGTTCAGTTGTACCCAAAGGCTTCCTTTGGGGGCAATTTCTGATGGGCAAAATGGGCTATGTAGGCGTTTTCTGGGGTCCTATTTTCAATTCCTCTCAGATTCCGGATAGGGAGATATTTGGGGTTCTTCAGAAAGAGAGAACACAGAGAGTCCAGTTGCATGTGGGGCTGCGTAAAGGCTCCCCTGGGGAGTTCAGTTGTACCCAAAGGCTTCCTTTGGGGGCAATTTTTGATGGGCAAAATGAGCCTTGTACACGTTTTCTGGGGTCCTATTTTCAATTCCTCTCAGATTCCAGGTAGGGCTGTATTTAGGACTGTTCAGAAAGAGCGAACACAGAGAGTCCAGTTGCATGTGTGGCTGCGTAAAGGCTCCCCTGGGGAGTTCAGTTGTACCCAAAGGCTTCCTTTGGGGGCAATTTTTGATGGGCAAAATGGGCCTTGTACATGTTTTCTGGGGTCCTATTTTCAATTCCTCTCAGATTCCAGGTAGGGCTGTATTTAGAGCTGTTTATAAAAAGCGAACACAGAGAGTCCAGCTGCATGTGGGGCTGCGTAAAGACTCCCCTGGGGAGTTTAGTTGTACCCAAAGGCTTCCTTTGGGGGCAATTTTTGATGGGCAAAATGGGCCTTGTACACGTTTTCTGGGGTCCTATTTTCAATTCCTCTCAGATTCCAGGTAGGGCTGTATTTAGGACTGTTCAGAAAGAGCGAACACAGAGAGTCCAGTTGCATGTGGGGCTGCGTAAAGGCTCCCCTGGGGAGTTCAGTTGTACCCAAAGGCTTCCTTTGGGGGCAATTTCTGATGGGCAAAATGGGCTATGTAGGCGTTTTCTGGGGTCCTATTTTCAATTCCTCTCAGATTCCAGATAGGGAGATATTTGGGGTTCTTCAGAAAGAGCGAACACAGAGAGTCCAGTTGCATGTGGGGCTGCGTAAAGGCTCCCCTGGGGAGTTCAGTTGTACCCAAAGGCTTCCTGTGGGGCAATTTTTGATGGTTGAATTGGGCTCTGTATGCATTTTCTGGGGTCTTATTTTAAATTCCTTCAGATTCCTGGTAGGGAGATATTTAGCATTGTTCAGAAAGAGCGAACACAGAGACTCCAGCTGAAT
The DNA here is from genome assembly GCA_036873955.1 of Mergus octosetaceus. NCBI lineage: Eukaryota > Metazoa > Chordata > Aves > Anseriformes > Anatidae > Mergus > Mergus octosetaceus. The sequence continues at coordinate 93,889 of JBAGBL010000161.1, forward strand.
GTGGGGCTGAGTGAAGGCTAACCCTGGGGAGTTCAGTTGTACCCAAAGGCTTCCTTTGGGGGCAATTTTTGATTGGCAAAAAAGCGCCTTGTACGCGTTTTCTGGGGTCCTATTTTCATTTCTCTCAGATTCCGGGTAGGGATGTATATAGGGTTTTTAAGAAAGAGTTAACACTGAGTGTCCAGTTGCATGTCGGTCTGCATGAAGGCTCCCCTGGGGAGTTCAGTTGTACCCAAAGACTTCCTTTCGGGTCAATTTTTGATGGGCGAAAGGGGCTCTGTACACGATTTCCGGGGACCTATTTTCAATTCCTCTCACATTCCAGGTAGGGCTGTATTTAGGGCTGTTCAGAAAGAGCGAACACAGAGAGTCCAGTTGCATGTGGGGCCGCATAAAGGCTCCCTGGGGAGTTCAGTTGTACCCAAAGGCTTCCTTTGAGGGCAATTTTTGATGGGCAAAAGGGGCTCTGTACGTGATTTCCGGGGTCGTATTTTAAATTCCTCTCAGATTCCGGGTAGGGAGATATTTAGCGTTTTCCAGAAAGAGCGAACACAGAGAGTCCAGTTGCATGTGGGGCTGCGTAAAGGTTTCCCTGGGGAGTTCAGTTGTACCCAAAGACTTCCTTTGGGGGCAAATTTTCATGGGCAAAATGGGCCTTGTACACGTTTTCTGGGGTGGTATTTTCAATTCCTCTTAGATTCCGGGTAGGGAGATATTTGGCGCTGTTCAGAAAGAGCGAACACAGAGAGTCCAGTTGCATGTGGGGCTGCGTAAATGCTCCCCTGGGGAGTTCAGTTGTACCCAAAGGCTTCCTTTGGGGGCAATTTTTGATGGGTGAAAGAGGCTCTGTACGCGATTTCTGGGGTCCTATTTTCAATTTCTCTCAGATTCCGGGTAGGGAGATATATAGGGTTGTTCAGAAAGAGCGAACGCAAGGAGTCCAGCTGCATGTGGGGCTAAGTGAAGGCTCCCCTGGGGAGTTCAGTTGTACCCAAAGACTTCCTTTGGGGGCAATTTTTGATGGGAAAAATGGGCCTTGTACACGTTTTCTGGGGTCCTATTTTCAATTCCTCTTAGATTCCGGGTAGGGAGATATTTGGCGCTGTTCAGAAAGAGCGAACACAGAGAGTCCAGTTGCATGGGGGGGCTGCGTACATGCTCCCCTGGGGAGTTCAGTTGTATCCATAGGCTTCCTTTGGGGGCAATTTTTGATGGGTGAAAGGGGCTCTGTACGCGATTTCTGGGGTCCTATTTTCAATTCCTCTCAGATTCCGGGTAGGGATGTCTTTAGGGTTGTTCAGAAAGAGCGAACACAGAGAGTCCAGTTGCATGTGGGGCTTCGTAAAGGCTCCCCTGGGGAGTTCAGTTGTACCCAAAGGCTTCCTTTGGGGGCAATTTTTGATGGGCAATATGGGCCTTGTACACGTTTTCTGGGGTCATATTTTCAATTCCTCTCGATTCCAGGTAGGGCTGTATTTAGGGCTCTTCAGAAAAAGCGAACACAGAGAGTCCAGCTGCATGTCAGGCTGCGTAAAGGCTCCCCTGGGGAGTTCAATTGTACCCAAAGGCTTCCTTTGGGGCCAATTTTTGATGGGCAAAATGGGCCTTGTACACGTTTTCTGGGGTCCTCTTTTCAATTCCTCTCAGATTCCGGATAGGGAGATATTTGGGGTTCTTCAGAAAGAGCGAACACAGAGAGTCCAGTTGTATGGGGGGCTGCGTAAAGGCTCCCCTGGGGAGTTCAGTTGTACCCAAAGGCTTCCTTTGGGGGCAATTTTTAATGGGCAAAAGGGGCTCTGTACGCGTTTTCTGGGGTCCTATTTTCAATTCCTCTCACATTCCGGGAAGGACTGTATTTAGGGCTGTTCAGAAAAAGCGAACACAGAGAGTCCAGTTGCATGTGGGGCTGCGTAAAGGCTCCCCTGGGGAGTTCAGTTGTACCAAAAGGCTTCCTTTGGGGGCAATTTTTGATGTGTGAAAGGGGCTCTGTATGCATTTTCTGGGGTCCTATTTTCATTTTCTCTCATATTCCGGGTAGGTATGTATTTAGGGTTTTTAAGAAAGGGTGAACACAGAGAGTCCAGTTGCATGTGGGGCTGCGTAAAGGCACCCCTGGGGAGTTCAGTTGTACCCAAAGGCTTCCTTTGGGGGTCCTATTTTTGATGTGTGAAAGGGGCTCTGTAGGCATTTTCTGGGGTCCTATTTTCAATTCCTCTCACATTACGGGTAGGGATGTATTTAGGGTTCTTCAGAAAGACCAAACACAGAGAGTCCAGTTGCATGTGGGGCTGCGTAAATGCTCCCCTGGGGAGTTCAGCCGTACCTAAAGGCTTCCTTTGGGGGCAAATTTTGATGGGAAAAAAAGGCCTTGTACACGTTTTCTGGTGTCCAATTTTCAATTCCTCTATGATTCCAGGTAGGGCTGTATTTAGGGTTGTTCAGAAAGAGCTAACACAGAGAGTCCATTTGCATGTGGGGCTGCGTAAAGGCTCACCTGGGGAATTCAGCCGTACCCAAAGACTTCCTTTGGGGGCAATTTTTGATGGTTGAAAAGGGCTCTGTACGCGTTTTCTGGGGTCTTGTTTTAAATTCCATCAGATTCCTGTTAGGGAGATATTTAGAACCACAGCAAACATGTACCCAGCTGGAATTGTTAGGGAGATATTTAGGGTTGTTCAGAAAGAGCGAACACATAGAGTCCAGTTGCATGTGGGGCTGCGTAAAGGTTCCCCTGGGGAGTTCATTTGTACCCAAAGGCTTCCTTTGGGGGCAATTTTTGATGTGCAAAATGGGCCTTGTACACGTTTTCTGCGGTCCTATTTTCAATTCCTTTCAGATTCCGGGTAGGGAGATATTTAGTGTTGTTCAGAAAGAGCGAACACAGAGAGTCCAGTTGCATGTGGGGCTGCGTAAAGGCTCCCCTGGGGAGTTCAGTTGTACCCAAAGGCTTCCTTTGGGGGTAATTTTTGATGGGTGAAAGGGGCTCTGTACGCGATTTCTTGGGTCCTATTTTCAGTTCCTCTCAGATTCCGGGTAGGGATTTATTTGCTGTTGTTCAGAAAGAGCGAACACAGAGAATATATTTGCATGTGACTCTGCGTAAAGGCTCCCCTGGGGAGTTCAGTTGTACCCAAAGGCTTCCTTTGGAGGCAATTTTTGATTGGCAAAAAAGCGACTTGTACACATTTTTTGGGGTCCTATTTTCAATTCCTCTCAGATTCCGGGTAGGGAGATATTTAGGGTTGTTCAGAAAGAGCGAACACAGAGAGTCCAGTTGCATGTGGGGCTGCGTAAAGGCTCCCCTGGGGAGTACAGTTGTACCCGAAGACTTCCTTTGGGGGCAATTTTTGATGGGTGAAAGGGGATCTGTACGCGTTTTCTGGGGTCCTATTTTCATTTCTCTCAGATTCCGGGTAGGGATGTACTTAGGGTTTTTAAGAAAGAGTTAACACTGAGAGTCCAGTTGCATGTCGGGCTGCATGAAGGCTCCCCTGGGGAGTTCAGTTGTACCCAAAAGCTTCCTTTGGGGGCAATTTTTGATGTGTGAAAGGGGATCTGTACACGATTTCCGGGGACCTATTTTCAATTCCTCTCAGATTCCAGGTAGGGCTGTATTTAGGGCTGTTCAGAAAGAGCGAACACAGAGAGTCCAGTTGCATGTGGGGCTGCATAAAGGCTCCCCTGGGGAGTTCAGTTGTACCCAAAGTCTTCCTTTGGCGGCACTTTTTAAAGGGTAAAATGGGCCGTGTATGCGTTTTCTGGGGTCCTATTTTCTCTCAGATTCCGGTAAGGGAGATATTAGCGTTGTTCAGAAAGAGCTAACACAGAGAGTCCAGTTGCATGTGGTGCTGCGTAAAGGTTCCCCTGGGGAGTTCAGTTGTACCCAAAGGCTACCTTTGGAGGTAAGTTTTGATGGGCAAAATGGGCCTTGTACACGTTTTCTGCGGTCCTATTTTCAATTCCTCTCAGATTCCAGGTAGCGCTGTATTTAGGGTTGTTCTGAAAGAGCGAACACAGAGAGTCCAGTTGCATGTGGGGCTGCGTAAAGGCTCCCCTGGGGAGTTCAGTTGTACCCAAAGGCTTCCTTTGGGGGCAATTTTTGATGGGCAAAATGGGCTATGTAGGCGTTTTCTGGGGTCCTATTTTCAATTCCTCTCAGATTCCGGATAGGGAGATATTTGGGGTTCTTCAGAAAGAGCGAACACAGAGAGTCCAGTTGCATGTGGGGCTGCGTAAAGGCTCCCCTGGGGAGTTCAGTTGTACCCAAAAGCTTCCTTTGGGGGCAATTTTTGATGTGCGTAAGGGGCTCTGTACGCGATTTCTGGGGTCCTATTTTCAATTCCTCTTAGATTCCTGGTAGGGAGATATTTAGTGCTGTTCAGAAAGAGCGAACACAGAGAGTCCAGTTGCATGTGGGGCTGCGTAAAGGCTCCCCTGTGGAGTTCAGTTGTACCCAAAGGCTTCCTTTGGGGGCAATTTTTGATGGGCAAAATGGGCTATGTAGGCGTTTTCTGGGGTCCTATTTTCAATTCCTCTCAGATTCCGGATAGGGAGATATTTGGGGTTCTTCAGAAAGAGCGAACACAGAGAGTCCAGTTGCATGTGGGGCTGCGTAAAGGCTCCCCTGTGGAGTTCAGTTGTACCCAAAGGCTTCCTTTGGGGGCAATTTTTGATGTGCGTAAGGGGCTCTGTACGCGATTTCTGGGGTCCTATTTTCAATTCCTCTCAGATTCCGGGTAGGGAGATATTTGGCGTTGTTCAGAAAGAGCGAACACAGAGAGTCCAGTTGCATGTGGGGCTGCGTAAAGACTCCCCTGGGGAGTTCAGTTGTACCCAAAGGCTTCCTTTGGGGGCAATTTTTGATGGGCAAAATGGGCCTTGTACACGTTTTCTGGGGTCCTATTTTCAATTCCTCTCGATTCCAGGTAGGGCTGTATTTAGGGCTGTTTAGAAAAAGCGAACACAGAGAGTCCAGCTGCATGTGGTGCTGCGTAAAGACTCCCCTGGGGAGTTTAGTTGTACCCAAAGGCTTCCTTTGGGGGCAATTTTTGATGGGCAAAATGGGCCTTGTACACGTTTTCTGGGGTCATATTTTCAATTCCTCTCAGATTCCAGGTAGGGCTGTATTTAGGACTGTTCAGAAAGAGCGAACACAGAGAGTCCAGTTGCATGTGGGGCTGCGTAAAGGCTCCCCTGGGGAGTTCAGTTGTACCCAAAGGCTTCCTTTGGGGGCAATTTTGGATGGGCAAAATGGGCTATGTAGGCGTTTTCTGGGGTCCTATTTTCAATTCCTCTCAGATTCCGGATAGGGAGATATTTGGGGTTCTTCAGAAAGAGCGAACACAGAGAGTCCAGTTGCATGTGGGGCTGCGTAAAGGCTCCCCTGGGGAGTTCAGTTGTACCCAAAGGCTTCCTTTGGGGGCAATTTTTGATGGGCAAAATGGGCCTTGTACACGTTTTCTGAGGTCCTATTTTCAATTCCTCTCAGATTCCAGGTAGGGCTGTATTTAGGGCTGTTCAGAAAGAGCGAACACAGAGAGTCCAGTTGCATGTGGGGCTGCGTAAAGGCTCCCCTGTGGAGTTCAGTTGTACCCAAAGGCTTCCTTTGGGGGCAATTTTTGATGGGCAAAATGGGCTATGTAGGCGTTTTCTGGGGTCGTATTTTCAATTCCTCTCAGATTCCGGATAGGGAGATATTTGGGGTTCTTCAGAAAGAGCGAACACAGAGAGTCCAGTTGCATGTGGGGTTGCGTAAAGGCTCCCCTGGGGAGTTCAGTTGTACCCAAAGGCTTCCTTTGGGGGCAATTTTTGATGGGCAAAATGGGCCTTGTACACGTTTTCTGGGGTCCTATTTTCAATTCCTCTCAGATTCCAGGTAGGGCTGTATTTAGGACTGTTCAGAAAGAGCGAACACAGAGAGTCCAGTTGCATGTGTGGCTGCGTAAAGGCTCCCCTGGGGAGTTCAGTTGTACCCAAAGGCTTCCTTTGGGGGCAATTTTTGATGGGCAAAATGGGCCTTTTACACGTTTTCTGGGGTCCTATTTTCAATTCCTCTCAGATTCCAGGTAGGGCTGTATTTAGGGCTGTTTATAAAAAGCGAACACAGAGAGTCCAGCTGCATGTGGGGCTGCGTAAAGACTCCCCTGGGGAGTTTAGTTGTACCCAAAGGCTTCCTTTGGGGGCAATTTTTGATGGGCAAAATGGGCCTTGTACACGTTTTCTGGGGTCCTATTTTCAATTCCTCTCAGATTCCAGGTAGGGCTGTATTTAGGACTGTTCAGAAAGAGCGAACACAGAGAGTCCAGTTGCATGTGGGGCTGCGTAAAGGCTCCCCTGGGGAGTTCAGTTGTACCCAAAGGCTTCCTTTGGGGGCAATTTCTGATGGGCAAAATGGGCTATGTAGGCGTTTTCTGGGGTCCTATTTTCAATTCCTCTCAGATTCCAGATAGGGCTGTATTTAGGGCTGTTCAGAAAAAGCGAACACAGAGAGTCCAGTTGCATATGGGGCTGCGTAAAGGCTCCCCTGGGGAGTTCAGTTGTCCCCAAAGGGTTCCTTTGGGGGCAATTTTTGATGGGCGAATGGGGCTCTGTACGCGTTTTCTGGGGTCCTATTTTCAATTCCTCTCAGATTCCGGGTAGGGAGATATTTGGCGTTGTTCAGAAAGAGTGAACACAGAGAGTCCAGTTGCATGTGGGGCTGCGTAAAGACTCCCCTGGGGAGTTTAGTTGTACCCAAAGGCTTCCTTTGGGGGCAATTTTTGATGGGCAAAATGGGCCTTGTACACGTTTTCTGAGGTCCTATTTTCAATTCCTCTCAGATTCCAGGTAGGGCTGTATTTAGGACTGTTCAGAAAGAGCGAACACAGAGAGTCCAGTTGCATGTGGGGCTGCGTAAAGGCTCCCCTGTGGAGTTCAGTTGTACCCAAAGGCTTCCTTTGGGGGCAATTTCTGATGGGCAAAATGGGCTATGTAGGCGTTTTCTGGGGTCCTATTTTCAATTCCTCTCAGATTCCGGATAGGGAGATATTTGGGGTTCTTCAGAAAGAGCGAACACAGAGAGTCCAGTTGCATGTGGGGCTGCGTAAAGGCTCCCCTGGGGAGTTCAGTTGTACCCAAAGGCTTCCTTTGGGGGCAATTTTTGATGGGCAAAATGGGCCTTGTACACGTTTTCTGGGGTCCTATTTTCAATTCCTCTCAGATTCCAGGTAGGGCTGTATTTAGGACTGTTCAGAAAGAGCGAACACAGAGAGTCCAGTTGCATGTGTGGCTGCGTAAAGGCTCCCCTGGGGAGTTCAGTTGTACCCAAAGGCTTCCTTTGGGGGCAATTTTTGATGGGCAAAATGGGCCTTGTACACGTTTTCTGGGGTCCTATTTTCAATTCCTCTCAGATTCCAGGTAGGGCTGTATTTAGGGCTGTTTATAAAAAGCGAACACAGAGAGTCCAGCTGCATGTGGGGCTGCGTAAAGACTCCCCTGGGGAGTTTAGTTGTACCCAAAGGCTTCCTTTGGGGGCAATTTTTGATGGGCAAAATGGGCCTTGTACACGTTTTCTGGGGTCCTATTTTCAATTCCTCTCAGATTCCAGGTAGGGCTGTATTTAGGACTGTTCAGAAAGAGCGAACACAGAGAGTCCAGTTGCATGTGGGGCTGCGTAAAGGCTCCCCTGGGGAGTTCAGTTGTACCCAAAGGCTTCCTTTGGGGGCAATTTCTGATGGGCAAAATGGGCTATGTAGGCGTTTTCTGGGGTCCTATTTTCAATTCCTCTCAGATTCCAGATAGGGAGATATTTGGGGTTCTTCAGAAAGAGCGAACACAGAGAGTCCAGTTGCATGTGGGGCTGCGTAAAGGCTCCCCTGGGGAGTTCAGTTGTACCCAAAGGCTTCCTTTGGGGGCAATTTTTGATGGGCAAAATGGGCCTTGTACACGTTTTCTGGGGTCCTATTTTCAATTCCTCTCGATTCCAGGTAGGGCTGTGTTTAGGACTGTTCAGAAAGAGCGAACACAGAGAGTCCAGTTGCATGTGGGGCTGCGTAAAGGCTCCCCTGGGGAGTTCAGTTGTACCCAAAGGCTTCCTTTGGGGGCAATTTTTGATGGGCAAAATGGGCCTTGTACACGTTTTCTGGGGTCCTATTTTCAATTCCTCTCGATTCCAGGTAGGGCTGTATTTAGGGCTGTTTAGAAAAAGCGAACACAGAGAGTCCAGCTGCATGTGGTGCTGCGTAAAGACTCCCCTGGGGAGTTTAGTTGTACCCAAAGGCTTCCTTTGGGGGCAATTTTTGATGGGCAAAATGGGCCTTTTACACGTTTTCTGGGGTCCTATTTTCAATTCCTCTCAGATTCCAGGTAGGGCTGTATTTAGGACTGTTCAGAAAGAGCGAACACAGAGAGTCCAGTTGCATGTGGGGCTGCGTAAAGGCTCCCCTGGGGAGTTCAGTTGTACCCAAAGGCTTCCTTTGGGGGCAATTTTTGATGGGCAAAATGGGCCTTGTACACGTTTTCTGGGTCCTATTTTCAGTTCCTCTCAGATTCCAGATAGGGCTGTATTTAGGGCTGTTCAGAAAAAGCGAACACAGAGAGTCCAGTTGCATATGGGGCTGCGTAAAGGCTCCCCTGGGGAGTTCAGTTGTCCCCAAAGGGTTCCTTTGGGGGCAATTTTTGATGGGCGAATGGGGCTCTGTACGCGTTTTCTGGGGTCCTATTTTCAATTCCTCTCAGATTCCGGGTAGGGAGATATTTGGCGTTGTTCAGAAAGAGTGAACACAGAGAGTCCAGTTGCATGTGGGGCTGCGTAAAGACTCCCCTGGGGAGTTTAGTTGTACCCAAAGGCTTCCTTTGGGGGCAATTTTTGATGGGCAAAATGGGCCTTGTACACGTTTTCTGAGGTCCTATTTTCAATTCCTCTCAGATTCCAGGTAGGGCTGTATTTAGGACTGTTCAGAAAGAGCGAACACAGAGAGTCCAGTTGCATGTGGGGCTGCGTAAAGGCTCCCCTGTGGAGTTCAGTTGTACCCAAAGGCTTCCTTTGGGGGCAATTTCTGATGGGCAAAATGGGCTATGTAGGCGTTTTCTGGGGTCCTATTTTCAATTCCTCTCAGATTCCGGATAGGGAGATATTTGGGGTTCTTCAGAAAGAGCGAACACAGAGAGTCCAGTTGCATGTGGGGCTGCGTAAAGGCTCCCCTGTGGAGTTCAGTTGTACCCAAAGGCTTCCTTTGGGGGCAATTTTTGATGGGCAAAATGGGCCTTGTACACGTTTTCTGGGTCCTATTTTCAGTTCCTCTCAGATTCCAGATAGGGCTGTATTTAGGGCTGTTCAGAAAAAGCGAACACAGAGAGTCCAGTTGCATATGGGGCTGCGTAAAGGCTCCCCTGGGGAGTTCAGTTGTACCCAAAGGCTTCCTTTGGGGGCAATTTTTGATGGGCGAATGGGGCTCTGTACGCGTTTTCTGGGGTCCTATTTTCAATTCCTCTCAGATTCCGGGTAGGGAGATATTTGGCGTTGTTCAGAAAGAGTGAACACAGAGAGTCCAGTTGCATGTGGGGCTGCGTAAAGACTCCCCTGGGGAGTTTAGTTGTACCCAAAGGCTTCCTTTGGGGGCAATTTTTGATGGGCAAAATGGGCCTTGTACACGTTTTCTGAGGTCCTATTTTCAATTCCTCTCAGATTCCAGGTAGGGCTGTATTTAGGACTGTTCAGAAAGAGCGAACACAGAGAGTCCAGTTGCATGTGGGGCTGCGTAAAGGCTCCCCTGTGGAGTTCAGTTGTACCCAAAGGCTTCCTTTGGGGGCAATTTCTGATGGGCAAAATGGGCTATGTAGGCGTTTTCTGGGGTCCTATTTTCAATTCCTCTCAGATTCCGGATAGGGAGATATTTGGGGTTCTTCAGAAAGAGCGAACACAGAGAGTCCAGTTGCATGTGGGGCTGCGTAAAGGCTCCCCTGGGGAGTTCAGTTGTACCCAAAGGCTTCCTTTGGGGGCAATTTTTGATGGGCAAAATGGGCCTTGTACACGTTTTCTGGGGTCCTATTTTCAATTCCTCTCAGATTCCAGGTAGGGCTGTATTTAGGACTGTTCAGAAAGAGCGAACACAGAGAGTCCAGTTGCATGTGTGGCTGCGTAAAGGCTCCCCTGGGGAGTTCAGTTGTACCCAAAGGCTTCCTTTGGGGGCAATTTTTGATGGGCAAAATGGGCCTTGTACACGTTTTCTGGGGTCCTATTTTCAATTCCTCTCAGATTCCAGGTAGGGCTGTATTTAGGGCTGTTTATAAAAAGCGAACACAGAGAGTCCAGCTGCATGTGGGGCTGCGTAAAGACTCCCCTGGGGAGTTTAGTTGTACCCAAAGGCTTCCTCTGGGGGCAATTTTTGATGGGCAAAATGGGCCTTTTACACGTTTTCTGGGGTCCTATTTTCAATTCCTCTCAGATTCCAGGTAGGGCTGTATTTAGGACTGTTCAGAAAGAGCGAACACAGAGAGTCCAGTTGCATGTGGGGCTGCGTAAAGGCTCCCCTGGGGAGTTCAGTTGTACCCAAAGGCTTCCTTTGGGGGCAATTTTTGATGGGCAAAATGGGCTATGTAGGCGTTTTCTGGGGTCCTATTTTCAATTCCTCTCAGATTCCGGATAGGGAGATATTTGGGGTTCTTCAGAAAGAGCGAACACAGAGAGTCCAGTTGCATGTGGGGCTGCGTAAAGGCTCCCCTGGGGAGTTCAGTTGTACCCAAAGGCTTCCTTTGGGGGCAATTTTTGATGGGCAAAATGGGCCTTGTACACTTTTTCTGGGTCCTATTTTCAGTTCCTCTCAGATTCCAGGTAGGGCTGTATTTAGGGCTGTTCAGAACGAGCGAACACAGAGAGTCCAGTTGCATGTGGGGCTGCGTAAAGGCTCCCCTGGGGAGTTCAGTTGTACCCAAAGGCTTCCTTTGGGGGCAATTTTTGATGTGCGTAAGGGGCTCTGTACGCGATTTCTGGGGTCCTATTTTCAATTCCTCTTAGATTCCTGGTAGGGAGATATTTAGTGCTGTTCAGGAAGAGCGAACACAGAGAGTCCAGTTGCATGTGGGGCTGCGTAAAGGCTCCCCTGGGGAGTTCAGTTGTACCCAAAGGCTTCCTTTGGGGGAAAATTTTTGATGGGCAAAATGGGCGTTGTACGCATTTTCTGGGGTCCTATTTTCAATTCCTCTCAGATTCCAGGTAGGGCTGTATTTAGGGCTGTTTAGAAAAAGCGAACAGAGAGAGTCCAGTTGCATGTGGGGCTGCATAAATTCTCCCTTGGGGAGTTCAGTTGTACCCAAAGGCTTCCTTTGGGGGCAATTTTTGATGGGCAAAATGGGCCTTGTACACTTTTTCTGGGGTCCTATTTTCAATTCCTCTCAGATTCCAGGTAGGGCTGTATTTAGGACTGTTCAGAAAGAGCGAACACAGAGAGTCCAGTTGTATGTGGGGCTGCGTAAAGGCTCCCCTGTGGGGTTCAGTTGTACCCAAAGGCTTCCCTTGGGGGCAATTTTTGATGGGCAAAATGGGCTATGTAGGCGTTTTCTGGGGTCCTATTTTCAATTCCTCTCAGATTCCGGATAGGGAGATATTTGGGGTTCTTCAGAAAGAGCGAACACAGAGAGTCCAGTTGCATGTGGGGCTGCATAAAGGCTCCCCTGGGGAGTTCAGTTGTACCCAAAGGCTTCCTTTGGGGGCAATTTTTGATGGGCAAAATGGGCCTTGTACACGTTTTCTGGGGTCCTATTTTCAATTCCTCTCGATTCCAGGTAGGGCTGTATTTAGGGTTGTTTAGAAAAAGCGAACACAGAGAGTCCAGCTGCATGTGGTGCTGCGTAAAGACTCCCCTGGGGAGTTTAGTTGTACCCAAAGGCTTCCTTTGGGGGCAATTTTTGATGGGCAAAATGGGCCTTGTACACGTTTTCTGGGGTCCTATTTTCAATTCCTCTCAGATTCCAGGTAGGGCTGTATTTAGGACTGTTCAGAAAGAGCGAACACAGAGAGTCCAGTTGCATGTGGGGCTGCGTAAATGCTCCCCTGGGGAGTTCAGTTTTACCCAAAGGCTTCCTTTGGGGGCAATTTTTGATGGGCAAAAGTGGCTCTGTAGGCGTTTTCTGGGGTCCTATTTTCAATTCCTCTCAGATTCCGGATAGGGAGATATTTGGGGTTCTTCAGAAAGAGCGAACACAGAGAGTCCAGTTGCATGTGGGGCTGCGTAAAGGCTCCCCTGGGGAGTTCAGTTGTACCCAAAGGCTTCCTTTGGGGGCAATTTTTGATGGGCAAAATGGGCCTTGTACACGTTTTCTGGGTCCTATTTTCAGTTCCTCTCAGATTCCAGCTAGGGCTGTATTTAGGGCTGTTCAGAAAAAGCGAACACAGAGAATCCAGTTGCATGTGGGGCTGCGTAAAGGCTCCCCTGGGGAGTTCAGTTGTCCCCAAAGGCTTCCTTTGGGGGCAATTTTTGATGGGCAAAAGGGGCTCTGTACGCGATTTCTGGGGTCCTATTTTCAATTCCTCTCGATTCCAGGTAGGGCTGTGTTTAGGACTGTTCAGAAAGAGCGAACACAGAGAGTCCAGTTGCATGTGGGGCTGCGTAAAGGCTCCCCTGGGGAGTTCAGTTGTACCCAAAGGCTTCCTTTGGGGGCAATTTTTGATGGGCAAAATGGGCCTTGTACACGTTTTCTGGGGTCCTATTTTCAATTCCTCTCGATTCCAGGTAGGGCTGTATTTAGGGCTGTTTAGAAAAAGCGAACACAGAGAGTCCAGCTGCATGTGGTGCTGCGTAAAGACTCCCCTGGGGAGTTTAGTTGTACCCAAAGGCTTCCTTTGGGGGCAATTTTTGATGGGCAAAATGGGCCTTGTACACGTTTTCTGGGGTCCTATTTTCAATTCCTCTCAGATTCCAGGTAGGGCTGTATTTAGGACTGTTCAGAAAGAGCGAACACAGAGAGTCCAGTTGCATGTGGGGCTGCGTAAATGCTCCCCTGGGGAGTTCAGTTGTACCCAAAGGCTTCCTTTGGGGGCAATTTTTGATGGGCAAAAGTGGCTCTGTAGGCGTTTTCTGGGGTCCTATTTTCAATTCCTCTCAGATTCCGGATAGGGAGATATTTGGGGTTCTTCAGAAAGAGCGAACACAGAGAGTCCAGTTGCATGTGGGGCTGCGTAAAGGCTCCCCTGGGGAGTTCAGTTGTACCCAAAGGCTTCCTTTGGGGGCAATTTTTGATGGGCAAAATGGCCCTTGTACACGTTTTCTGGGTCCTATTTTCAGTTCCTCTCAGATTCCAGGTAGGGCTGTATTTAGGGCTGTTCAGAAAAAGCGAACACAGAGAGTCCAGTTGCATGTGGGGCTGCGTAAAGGCTCCCCTGGGGAGTTCAGTTGTCCCCAAAGGGATCCTTTGGGGGCAATTTTTGATGGGCGAATGGGGCTCTGTACGCGTTTTCTGGGGTCCTATTTTCAATTCCTCTCAGATTCCGGGTAGGGATGTATTTAGGGTTGTTCAGAAAGAGCGAACACAGAGAGTCCAGTTGCATGTGGGGCTCCGTAAAGACTCCCCTGGGGAGTTTAGTTGTACCCAAAGGCTTCCTTTGGGGGCAATTTTTGATGGGCAAAATGGGCCTTGTACACGTTTTCTGGGGTCCTATTTTCAATTCCTCTCAGATTCCAGGTAGGGCTGTATTTAGGACTGTTCAGAAAGAGCGAACACAGAGAGTCCAGTTGCATGTGGGGCTGCGTAAAGGCTCCCCTGTGGAGTTCAGTTGTCCCCAAAGGCTTCCTTTGGGGGCAATTTTTGATGGGCAAAATGGGCTATGTAGGAGTTTTCTGGGGTCCTATTTTCAATTCCTCTCAGATTCCAGGTAGGGCTGTATTTAGGACTGTTCAGAAAGAGCGAACACAGAGAGTCCAGTTGCATGTGGGGCTGCGTAAAGGCTCCCCTGGGGAGTTCAGTTGTACCCAAAGGCTTCCTTTGGGGGCAATTTTTGATGGGTGAAAGGGGCTCTGTACGCGATTTCTGGGGTCCTATATTCAATTCCTCTCAGATTCCGGGTAGGGATGTCTTTAGGGTTGTTCAGAAAGAGCGAACACAGAGAGTCCAGTTGCATGTGGGGCTGCGTAAAGACTCCCCTGCGGAGTTCAGTTGTACCCAAAGGCTTCCTTTGGGGGCAATTTTTGATGGGCAAAAGGGGCTTTGTACGTGTTTTCTGGGGTCCTATTTTCAATTCCTCTCAGATTCCAGGTAGGGCTGTATTTAGGGCTGTTCATAAAAAGCGAACACAGAGAGTCCAGTTGCATGTGGGGCTGCGTAAAGGCTCCCCTGGGGAGTTCAGTTGTACCCAAAGGCTTCCTTTGGGGGCAATTTTAGATGTGTGAAAGGGGCTCTGTATGCATTTTCTGGGGTCCAATTTTCATTTTCTCTCAGATTCCGGGTAGGTATGTAAACAGGGTTTTTAAGAAAGAGCGAACACAGAGAGTCCAGTTGCATGTGGGGCTGCGTAAATGCTCCCCTGGGGAGTTCAGTTGTACCCAAAGGCTTCCTTTGGGGGCAATTTTTGATGTGCGTAAGGGGCTCTGTACGCGATTTCTGGGGTCCTATTTTCAATTCCTCTTAGATTCCGGGTAGGGAGATATTTAGCGCTGTTCAGAAAGAGCGAACACAGAGAGTCCAGTTGCATGTGGGGCTGCGTAAAGGCTCCCCTGGGGAGTTCAGTTGAACCCAAAGGCTTCCTTTGGGGGCAATTTTTGATGGGTGAAAGGGGCTCTGTACGCGATTTCTGGGGTCCTATATTCAATTCCTCTCAGATTCCGGGTAGGGATGTCTTTAGGGTTGTTCAGAAAGAGCGAACACAGAGAGTCCAGTTGCATGTGGGGCTGCGTAAAGACTCCCCTGCGGAGTTCAGTTGTACCCAAAGGCTTCCTTTGGGGGCAATTTTTGATGGGCAAAAGGGGCTTTGTACGTGTTTTCTGGGGTCCTATTTTCAATTCCTCTCAGATTCCAGGTAGGGCTGTATTTAGGGCTGTTCATAAAAAGCGAACACAGAGAGTCCAGTTGCATGTGGGGCTGCGTAAAGGCTCCCCTGGGGAGTTCAGTTGTACCCAAAGGCTTCCTTTGGGGGCAATTTTAGATGTGTGAAAGGGGCTCTGTATGCATTTTCTGGGGTCCAATTTTCATTTTCTCTCAGATTCCGGGTAGGTATGTAAACAGGGTTTTTAAGAAAGAGCGAACACAGAGAGTCCAGTTGCATGTGGGGCTGCGTAAATGCTCCCCTGGGGAGTTCAGTTGTACCCAAAGTCTTCCTTTGGGGGCAATTTTTGATGTGTGAACGGGGCTCTGTACGCGATTTCTGGGGTCCTATTTTCAATTTCTCTCAGATTCCGGGTAGGGAGATATATAGGGTTGTTCAAAAAGAGCGAACACAAAAAGTCCAGCTGCATGTGGGGCTAAGTGAAGGCTCACCTGGTGAGTTCAGTTGTACCCAAAGACTTCCTGTGGGGGCAATTTTAGATGGTATTTGGGGTTCTTCAGTAGGAGCGAACACAGAGAGTCCAGTTGCATGGGGGGCTGCGTAAAGGCTCCCCTGGGGAGTTCAGTTGTACCCAAAAGCTTCCTTTCGGGGCAATTTTTGATGTACGTGAGGGGCTATGTACGTGATTTTTGGGGTCCTATTTTCAATTTCTCTCAGATTCCGGGTAGGGGGATATATAGGTTTGTTCAGAAAACGCGAATACAGAGAGTCCAGTTGCATGTGGGGCTGCGTAAAGGCTCCCCTGGGGAGTTCAGTTGTCCCCAAAGGGATCCTTTGGGGGCAATTTTTGATGGGCGAATGGGGCTCTGTATGCGTTTTCTGGGGTCCTATTTTCAATTCCTCTCAGATTCCGGGTAGGGATGTATTTAGGGTTGTTCAGAAAGAGCGAACACAGAGAGTCCAGTTGCATGTGGGGCTCCGTAAAGACTCCCCTGGGGAGTTTAGTTGTACCCAAAGGCTTCCTTTGGGGGCAATTTTTGATGGGCAAAATGGGCCTTGTACACGTTTTCTGGGGTCCTATTTTCAATTCCTCTCAGATTCCAGGTAGGGCTGTATTTAGGACTGTTCAGAAAGAGCGAACACAGAGAGTCCAGTTGCATGTGGGGCTGCGTAAAGGCTCCCCTGGGGAGTTCAGTTGTACCCAAAGGCTTCCTTTGGGGGCAATTTTTGATGGGCAAAATGGGCTATGTAGGAGTTTTCTGGGGTCCTATTTTCAATTCCTCTCAGATTCCGGATAGGGAGATATTTGGGGTTCTTCAGAAAGAGCGAACACAGAGAGTCCAGTTGCATGTGGGGCTGCGTAAAGGCTCCCCTGGGGAGTTCAGTTGTACCCAAAGGCTTCCTTTGGGGGCAATTTTTGATGGGCAAAATGGGCCTTGTACACGTTTTCTGGGTCCTATTTTCAGTTCCTCTCAGATTCCAGGTAGGGCTGTATTTAGGGCTGTTCAGAAAGAGCGAACACAGAGAGTCCAGTTGCATGTGGGGCTGCGTAAAGGCTCCCCTGGGGAGTTCAGTTGTACCCAAAGGCTTCCTTTGGGGGCAATTTTTGATAGGCAAAATGGGCCTTGTACACGTTTTCTGGGGTCCTATTTTCAATTCCTCTTAGATTCCGGGTAGGGAGATATTTAGCGCTGTTCAGAAAGAGCGAACACAGAGAGTCCAGTTGCATGTGGGGCTGCGTAAAGGCTCCCCTGCGGAGTTCAGTTGTACCCAAAGGCTTCCTTTGGGGGCAATTTTTGATGGGCAAAAGGGGCTTTGTACGTGTTTTCTGGGGTCCTATTTTCAATTCCTCTCAGATTCCAGGTAGGGCTGTATTTAGGGCTGTTCATAAAAAGCGAACACAGAGAGTCCAGTTGCATGTGGGGCTGCGTAAAGGCTCCCCTGGGGAGTTCAGTTGTACCCAAAGGCTTCCTTTGGGGGCAATTTTTGATGTGTGAAAGGGGCTCTGTATGCATTTTCTGGGATCCAATTTTCATTTTCTCTCAGATTCCGGGTAGGTATGTAAACAGGGTTTTTAAGAAAGAGCGAACACAGAGAGTCCAGTTGCATGTGGGGCTGCGTAAATGCTCCCCTGGGGAGTTCAGTTGTACCCAAAGGCTTCCTTTGGGGGCAATTTTTGATGTGTGAAAGGGGCTCTGTACGCGATTTCTGGGGTCCTATTTTCAATTTCTCTCAGATTCCGGGTAGGGAGATATATAGGGTTGTTCAAAAAGAGCGAACGCAAAAAGTCCAGCTGCATGTGGGGCTAAGTGAAGGCTCCCCTGGTGAGTTCAGTTGTACCCAAAGACTTCCTTTGGGGGCAATTTTAGATGGTATTTGGGGTTCTTCAGTAGGAGCGAACACAGAGAGTCCAGTTGCATGGGGGGCTGCGTAAAGGCTCCCCTGGGGAGTTCAGTTGTACCCAAAAGCTTCCTTTGGGGGCAATTTTTGATGTGCGTGAGGGGCTATGTACGTGATTTCTGGGGTCCTATTTTCAATTTCTCTCAGATTCCGGGTAGGGGGATATATAGGGTTGTTCAGAAAACGCGAATACAGAGAGTCCAGTTGCATGTGGGGCTGCGTAAAGGCTCCCCTGGGGAGTTCAGTTGTCCCCAAAGGGTTCCTTTGGGGGCAATTTTTGATAGGCAAAATGGGACTTGTACACATTTTCTGGGGTCCTATTTTCAATTCCTCTCAGATTCCAGGTAGGGCTGTATTTAGGGCTGTTCAGAAAAAGCGAACACAGAGAGTCCAAATGCATGTGGGGCTGCGTAAAGGCTCCCCTGGGGAGTTCAGTTGTACCCAAAGGCTTCTTTTGGGGGAAATTTTTGATGGGTGAAAGGGGCTCTGTACGCGATTTCTGGGGTCCTATTTTCAATTCCTCTCAGATTCCGGGTAGGGATGCCTTTAGGGTTGTTCAGAAAGAGCGAACACAGAGAGTCCAGTTGCATGTGGGGCTGCGTAAAGGCTCCCCTGGGGAGTACAGTTGTACCCAAAGGCTTCCTTTGGGGGCAATTTTTGATGGGCAAAAGGGGCTCTGTACGCTTTTTCTGGGGTCCTATTTTCAATTCTTCTCAGATTCCGGATAGGGAGATATTTGGGGTTCTTCAGAAAGAGCGAACACGGAGAGTCCAGTTGCATGTGGGGCTGCGTAAAGGCTCCCCTGGGGAGTTTAGTTGTACCCAAAGGCTTCCTTTGGGGGCAATTTTTGATGGGCAAAATGGGCCTTGTACATGTTTTCTGGGGTCCTATTTTCAATTCCTCTCAGATTCCAGGTAGGGCTGTATATAGGGCTGTTCAGAAAAAGCGAACACAAAGAGTCCAGTTGCATGTGGGGCTGCGTAAAGGCTCCCCTGGGGAGTTCAGTTGTACCCAAAGGCTTCCTTTGCGGGCAATTTTTGATGTGTGAAAGGGGCTCTGTATGCATTTTCTCGGGTCCAATTTTCATTTTCTCTCAGATTCCGGGTAGGTATGTAAACAGGGTTTTTAAGAAAGAGTGAACACAGAGAGTCCAGTTGCATGTGGGGCTGTGTAAAGGCTCCATTGGGGAGTTCAGTTGTACCCAAAGACTTCCTTTGGGGGCAATTTTTGATGGTATTTGGGGTTCTTCAGAAGGAGCGAACACAGAGAGTCCAGTTGCATGGGGGGCTGCGTAAAGGCTCCTCTGGGGAGTTCACTTATACCCAAAAGCTTCCTTTGGGGGCAATTTTTGAAGGGCGTAAGGGGCTATGTACGTGATTTCTGGGGTCCTATTTTCAATTTCTCTCAGATTCCGGGTAGGGGGATATATAGGGTTGTTCAGAAAAAGCGAACACAGAGAGTCCAGCTGCATGTGGGGCTGCGTAAATGCTCCCCTGGGGAGTTCAGTTGCACCCAAAGGCTTCCTTTGGGGGCAATTTTTGATAGGTGAAAGGGGCTCTTTACGCGATTTCTGGTGTCCTATTTTCAATTCCTCTCAGATTCCGGATAGGGAGATATTTGGGGTTCTTCAGAAAGAGCGAACACAGAGAGTCCAGTTGCATGGGGGGCTGCGTAAAGGCTCCCCTGGGGAGTTCAGTTGTACCCAAAGGCTTCCTTTGAGGGCAATTTTTGATGGGCAAAATGGGCCTTCTACACGTTTTCTGGGGTCCTATTTTCAATTCCTCTCAGATTCCAGGTAGGGCTGTATTTAGGGCTGTTCAGAAAAAGCGAACACAGAGAGTCCAGTTGCATGTGGGGCTGCGTAAAGGCTCCCCTGGGGAGTTCAGTTGTCCCCAAAGGGTTCCTTTGGGGGCAATTTTTGATGTGTGAAAGGGGTCTGTACGCGATTTCTGGGGTCCTATTTTCAATTTTCTCTCAGATTCCGGGTAGGTATGTATTTAGGGTTTTTAAGAAAGAGTGAACACAGAGAGTCCAGTTGCATGTGGGGCTGCGTAAAGGCTCCCCTGGGGAGTTCAGTTGTACCCAAAGGCTTCCTTTGGGGGCAATTTTTGATGGGCAAAATGGGCCTTGTACACGTTTTCTGGGGTCCTATTTTCAATTCCTCTCGATTCCAGGTAGGGCTGTATTTAGGGCTGTTCAGAAAAAGCGAACACAGAGAGTCCAGCTGCATGTGGGGCTGCCTAAAGGCTCCCCTGGGGAGTTCATTTGTACCCAATGGCTTCCTTTGGGGGCAATTTTTGATGGGCAAAATGGGCCTTGTACACGTTTTCTGGGGTCCTATTTTCAATTCCTCTCAGATTCCGGATAGGGAGATATTTGGGGTTCTTCAGAAAGAGCGAACACAGAGAGTCCAGTTGCATGTGGGGCTGCGTAAAGGCTCCCCTGGGGAGTTCAGTTGTACCCAAAGGCTTCCTTTGGGGGCAATTTTTGATGGGTGAAAGGGGCTCTGTACGCGATTTCTGGGGTCCTATATTCAATTCCTCTCAGATTCCGGGTAGGGATGTCTTTAGGGTTGTTCAGAAAGAGCGAACACAGAGAGTCCAGTTGCATGTGGGGCTGCGTAAAGACTCCCCTGCGGAGTTCAGTTGTACCCAAAGGCTTCCTTTGGGGGCAATTTTTGATGGGCAAAAGGGGCTTTGTACGTGTTTTCTGGGGTCCTATTTTCAATTCCTCTCAGATTCCAGGTAGGGCTGTATTTAGGGCTGTTCATAAAAAGCGAACACAGAGAGTCCAGTTGCATGTGGGGCTGCGTAAAGGCTCCCCTGGGGAGTTCAGTTGTACCCAAAGGCTTCCTTTGGGGGCAATTTTAGATGTGTGAAAGGGGCTCTGTATGCATTTTCTGGGGTCCAATTTTCATTTTCTCTCAGATTCCGGGTAGGTATGTAAACAGGGTTTTTAAGAAAGAGCGAACACAGAGAGTCCAGTTGCATGTGGGGCTGCGTAAATGCTCCCCTGGGGAGTTCAGTTGTACCCAAAGGCTTCCTTTGGGGGCAATTTTTGATGTGCGTAAGGGGCTCTGTACGCGATTTCTGGGGTCCTATTTTCAATTCCTCTTAGATTCCGGGTAGGGAGATATTTAGCGCTGTTCAGAAAGAGCGAACACAGAGAGTCCAGTTGCATGTGGGGCTGCGTAAAGGCTCCCCTGGGGAGTTCAGTTGAACCCAAAGGCTTCCTTTGGGGGCAATTTTTGATGGGTGAAAGGGGCTCTGTACGCGATTTCTGGGGTCCTATATTCAATTCCTCTCAGATTCCGGGTAGGGATGTCTTTAGGGTTGTTCAGAAAGAGCGAACACAGAGAGTCCAGTTGCATGTGGGGCTGCGTAAAGACTCCCCTGCGGAGTTCAGTTGTACCCAAAGGCTTCCTTTGGGGGCAATTTTTGATGGGCAAAAGGGGCTTTGTACGTGTTTTCTGGGGTCCTATTTTCAATTCCTCTCAGATTCCAGGTAGGGCTGTATTTAGGGCTGTTCATAAAAAGCGAACACAGAGAGTCCAGTTGCATGTGGGGCTGCGTAAAGGCTCCCCTGGGGAGTTCAGTTGTACCCAAAGGCTTCCTTTGGGGGCAATTTTAGATGTGTGAAAGGGGCTCTGTATGCATTTTCTGGGGTCCAATTTTCATTTTCTCTCAGATTCCGGGTAGGTATGTAAACAGGGTTTTTAAGAAAGAGCGAACACAGAGAGTCCAGTTGCATGTGGGGCTGCGTAAATGCTCCCCTGGGGAGTTCAGTTGTACCCAAAGGCTTCCTTTGGGGGCAATTTTTGATGTGTGAACGGGGCTCTGTACGCGATTTCTGGGGTCCTATTTTCAATTTCTCTCAGATTCCGGGTAGGGAGATATATAGGGTTGTTCAAAAAGAGCGAACACAAAAAGTCCAGCTGCATGTGGGGCTAAGTGAAGGCTCACCTGGTGAGTTCAGTTGTACCCAAAGACTTCCTGTGGGGGCAATTTTAGATGGTATTTGGGGTTCTTCAGTAGGAGCGAACACAGAGAGTCCAGTTGCATGGGGGGCTGCGTAAAGGCTCCCCTGGGGAGTTCAGTTGTACCCAAAAGCTTCCTTTCGGGGCAATTTTTGATGTACGTGAGGGGCTATGTACGTGATTTTTGGGGTCCTATTTTCAATTTCTCTCAGATTCCGGGTAGGGGGATATATAGGTTTGTTCAGAAAACGCGAATACAGAGAGTCCAGTTGCATGTGGGGCTGCGTAAAGGCTCCCCTGGGGAGTTCAGTTGTCCCCAAAGGGATCCTTTGGGGGCAATTTTTGATGGGCGAATGGGGCTCTGTATGCGTTTTCTGGGGTCCTATTTTCAATTCCTCTCAGATTCCGGGTAGGGATGTATTTAGGGTTGTTCAGAAAGAGCGAACACAGAGAGTCCAGTTGCATGTGGGGCTCCGTAAAGACTCCCCTGGGGAGTTTAGTTGTACCCAAAGGCTTCCTTTGGGGGCAATTTTTGATGGGCAAAATGGGCCTTGTACACGTTTTCTGGGGTCCTATTTTCAATTCCTCTCAGATTCCAGGTAGGGCTGTATTTAGGACTGTTCAGAAAGAGCGAACACAGAGAGTCCAGTTGCATGTGGGGCTGCGTAAAGGCTCCCCTGGGGAGTTCAGTTGTACCCAAAGGCTTCCTTTGGGGGCAATTTTTGATGGGCAAAATGGGCTATGTAGGAGTTTTCTGGGGTCCTATTTTCAATTCCTCTCAGATTCCGGATAGGGAGATATTTGGGGTTCTTCAGAAAGAGCGAACACAGAGAGTCCAGTTGCATGTGGGGCTGCGTAAAGGCTCCCCTGGGGAGTTCAGTTGTACCCAAAGGCTTCCTTTGGGGGCAATTTTTGATGGGCAAAATGGGCCTTGTACACGTTTTCTGGGTCCTATTTTCAGTTCCTCTCAGATTCCAGGTAGGGCTGTATTTAGGGCTGTTCAGAAAGAGCGAACACAGAGAGTCCAGTTGCATGTGGGGCTGCGTAAAGGCTCCCCTGGGGAGTTCAGTTGTACCCAAAGGCTTCCTTTGGGGGCAATTTTTGATAGGCAAAATGGGCCTTGTACACGTTTTCTGGGGTCCTATTTTCAATTCCTCTTAGATTCCGGGTAGGGAGATATTTAGCGCTGTTCAGAAAGAGCGAACACAGAGAGTCCAGTTGCATGTGGGGCTGCGTAAAGGCTCCCCTGCGGAGTTCAGTTGTACCCAAAGGCTTCCTTTGGGGGCAATTTTTGATGGGCAAAAGGGGCTTTGTACGTGTTTTCTGGGGTCCTATTTTCAATTCCTCTCAGATTCCAGGTAGGGCTGTATTTAGGGCTGTTCATAAAAAGCGAACACAGAGAGTCCAGTTGCATGTGGGGCTGCGTAAAGGCTCCCCTGGGGAGTTCAGTTGTACCCAAAGGCTTCCTTTGGGGGCAATTTTTGATGTGTGAAAGGGGCTCTGTATGCATTTTCTGGGATCCAATTTTCATTTTCTCTCAGATTCCGGGTAGGTATGTAAACAGGGTTTTTAAGAAAGAGCGAACACAGAGAGTCCAGTTGCATGTGGGGCTGCGTAAATGCTCCCCTGGGGAGTTCAGTTGTACCCAAAGGCTTCCTTTGGGGGCAATTTTTGATGTGTGAAAGGGGCTCTGTACGCGATTTCTGGGGTCCTATTTTCAATTTCTCTCAGATTCCGGGTAGGGAGATATATAGGGTTGTTCAAAAAGAGCGAACGCAAAAAGTCCAGCTGCATGTGGGGCTAAGTGAAGGCTCCCCTGGTGAGTTCAGTTGTACCCAAGACTTCCTTTGGGGGCAATTTTAGATGGTATTTGGGGTTCTTCAGTAGGAGCGAACACAGAGAGTCCAGTTGCATGGGGGGCTGCGTAAAGGCTCCCCTGGGGAGTTCAGTTGTACCCAAAAGCTTCCTTTCGGGGCAATTTTTGATGTGCGTGAGGGGCTATGTACGTGATTTCTGGGGTCCTATTTTCAATTTCTCTCAGATTCCGGGTAGGGGGATATATAGGGTTGTTCAGAAAACGCGAATACAGAGAGTCCAGTTGCATGTGGGGCTGCGTAAAGGCTCCCCTGGGGAGTTCAGTTGTCCCCAAAGGGTTCCTTTGGGGGCAATTTTTGATGTGTGAAAGGGGCTCTGTACGCGATTTCTGGGGTCCTATTTTCAATTTCTCTCAGATTCCGGGTAGGTATGTATTTAGGGTTTTTTAGAAGAGTGAACACAGAGAGTCCAGTTGCATGTGGGGCTGCGTAAAGGCTCCCCTGGGGAGTTCAGTTGTACCCAAAGGCTTCCTTTGGGGGCAATTTTTGATAGGCAAAATGGGACTTGTACACATTTTCTGGGGTCCTATTTTCAATTCCTCTCAGATTCCAGGTAGGGCTGTATTTAGGGCTGTTCAGAAAAAGCGAACACAGAGAGTCCAAATGCATGTGGGGCTGCGTAAAGGCTCCCCTGGGGAGTTCAGTTGTACCCAAAGGCTTCTTTTGGGGAAATTTTTGATGGTGAAAGGGGCTCTGTACGCGATTTCTGGGGTCCTATTTTCAATTCCTCTCAGATTCCGGGTAGGGATGCCTTTAGGGTTGTTCAGAAAGAGCGAACACAGAGAGTCCAGTTGCATGTGGGGCTGCGTAAAGGCTCCCCTGGGGAGTACAGTTGTACCCAAAGGCTTCCTTTGGGGGCAATTTTTGATGGGCAAAAGGGGCTCTGTACGCTTTTTCTGGGGTCCTATTTTCAATTCTTCTCAGATTCCGGATAGGGAGATATTTGGGGTTCTTCAGAAAGAGCGAACACGGAGAGTCCAGTTGCATGTGGGGCTGCGTAAAGGCTCCCCTGGGGAGTTTAGTTGTACCCAAAGGCTTCCTTTGGGGGCAATTTTTGATGGGCAAAATGGGCCTTGTACATGTTTTCTGGGGTCCTATTTTCAATTCCTCTCAGATTCCAGGTAGGGCTGTATATAGGGCTGTTCAGAAAAAGCGAACACAAAGAGTCCAGTTGCATGTGGGGCTGCGTAAAGGCTCCCCTGGGGAGTTCAGTTGTACCCAAAGGCTTCCTTTGCGGGCAATTTTTGATGTGTGAAAGGGGCTCTGTATGCATTTTCTCGGGTCCAATTTTCATTTTCTCTCAGATTCCGGGTAGGTATGTAAACAGGGTTTTTAAGAAAGAGTGAACACAGAGAGTCCAGTTGCATGTGGGGCTGTGTAAAGGCTCCATTGGGGAGTTCAGTTGTACCCAAAGACTTCCTTTGGGGGCAATTTTTGATGGTATTTGGGGTTCTTCAGAAGGAGCGAACACAGAGAGTCCAGTTGCATGGGGGGCTGCGTAAAGGCTCCTCTGGGGAGTTCACTTATACCCAAAAGCTTCCTTTGGGGGCAATTTTTGAAGGGCGTAAGGGGCTATGTACGTGATTTCTGGGGTCCTATTTTCAATTTCTCTCAGATTCCGGGTAGGGGGATATATAGGGTTGTTCAGAAAAAGCGAACACAGAGAGTCCAGCTGCATGTGGGGCTGCGTAAATGCTCCCCTGGGGAGTTCAGTTGCACCCAAAGGCTTCCTTTGGGGGCAATTTTTGATAGGTGAAAGGGGCTCTTTACGCGATTTCTGGTGTCCTATTTTCAATTCCTCTCAGATTCCGGATAGGGAGATATTTGGGGTTCTTCAGAAAGAGCGAACACAGAGAGTCCAGTTGCATGGGGGGCTGCGTAAAGGCTCCCCTGGGGAGTTCAGTTGTACCCAAAGGCTTCCTTTGAGGGCAATTTTTGATGGGCAAAATGGGCCTTCTACACGTTTTCTGGGGTCCTATTTTCAATTCCTCTCAGATTCCAGGTAGGGCTGTATTTAGGGCTGTTCAGAAAAAGCGAACACAGAGAGTCCAGTTGCATGTGGGGCTGCGTAAAGGCTCCCCTGGGGAGTTCAGTTGTCCCCAAAGGGTTCCTTTGGGGGCAATTTTTGATGTGTGAAAGGGGTCTGTACGCGATTTCTGGGGTCCTATTTTCAATTTTCTCTCAGATTCCGGGTAGGTATGTATTTAGGGTTTTTAAGAAAGAGTGAACACAGAGAGTCCAGTTGCATGTGGGGCTGCGTAAAGGCTCCCCTGGGGAGTTCAGTTGTACCCAAAGGCTTCCTTTGGGGGCAATTTTTGATGGGCAAAATGGGCCTTGTACACGTTTTCTGGGGTCCTATTTTCAATTCCTCTCGATTCCAGGTAGGGCTGTATTTAGGGCTGTTCAGAAAAAGCGAACACAGAGAGTCCAGCTGCATGTGGGGCTGCCTAAAGGCTCCCCTGGGGAGTTCATTTGTACCCAATGGCTTCCTTTGGGGGCAATTTTTGATGGGCAAAATGGGCCTTGTACACGTTTTCTGGGGTCCTATTTTCAATTCCTCTCAGATTCCGGATAGGGAGATATTTGGGGTTCTTCAGAAAGAGCGAACACAGAGAGTCCAGTTGCATGTGGGGCTGCGTAAAGGCTCCCCTGCGGAGTTCAGTTGTACCCAAAGGCTTCCTTTGGGGGCAATTTTTGATGGGCAAAATGGGCCTTGTACACGTTTTCTGGGGTCCTATTTTCATTTTCTCTCAGATTCCGGGTAGGTATGTATTTAGGGTTTTTAAGAAAGAGCGAACACAGAGAGTCCAGTTGCATGTGGGGCTGCGTAAAGGGTCCCCTGGGGAGTTAAGTTGTACCCAAAAGCTTCCTTTCGGGGCAATTTTTGATGTGCGTAAGGGGCTCTGTACACGATTTCTGGGGTCCTATTTTCAATTCCTCTCAGATTCCGGGTAGGGAGATATATAGGGTTGTTCAGAAAGAGCGAACGCAAGGAGTCCAGCTGCATGTGGGGCTAAGTGAAGGCTCCCCTGGGGAGTTCAGTTGTACCCAAAGACTTCCTTTGGGGGCAATTTTTGATGGTATTTAGGGTTCTTCAGAAGGAGCGAACACAGAGAGTCCAGTTGCATGGGAGGCTGCTAAAGGCTCCCCTGGGGAGTTCAGTTGTACCCAAAAGCTTCCTTTTCGGGCAATTTTTGATGTGCGTAAGTGGCTATGTACGTGATTTCTGGGGTCCTATTTTCAATTTCTCTCAGATTCCGGGTAGGGGGATATATAGGATTGTTCAGAAAGAGCGAACACAGAGAGTCCAGTTGCATGTGGGGCTGCGTAAATGCTCCCCTGGGGAGTTCAGTTGTACCCAAAGGCTTCCTTTGGGGGCAATTTTTGATGGGCAAAATGGGCCTTGTACACGTTTTCTGGGGTCCTATTTTCAATTCCTCTCAGATTCCAGGTAGGGCTGTATTTAGGGCTGTTTAGAAAAAGCGAACACAGAGAGTCCAGTTGCATGTGGTGCTGCGTAAAGACTCCCCTGGGGAGTTTAGTTGTACCCAAAGGCTTCCTTTGGGGGCAATTTTTGATGGGCAAAATGGGCCTTGTACACGTTTTCTGGGGTCCTATTTTCAATTCCTCTCAGATTCCAGGTAGGGCTGTATTTAGGACTGTTCAGAAAGAGCGAACACAGAGAGTCCAGTTGCATGTGGGGCTGCGTAAAGGCTCCCCTGGGGAGTTCAGTTGTACCCAAAGGCTTCCTTTGGGGGCAATTTTTGATGGGCAAAATGGGCTATGTAGGCGTTTTCTGGGGTCCTATTTTCAATTCCTCTCAGATTCCGGATAGGGAGATATTTGGGGTTCTTCAGAAAGAGCGAACACAGAGAGTCCAGTTGCATGTGGGGCTGCGTAAAGGCTCCCCTGGGGAGTTCAGTTGTACCCAAAGGCTTCCTTTGGGGGCAATTTTTGAAGGGCAAAATGGGCCTTGTACACGTTTTCTGGGTCCTATTTTCAGTTCCTCTCAGATTCCAGGTAGGGCTGTATTTAGGGCTGTTCAGAAAGAGCGAACACAGAGAGTCCAGTTGCATGTGGGGCTGCGTAAAGGCTCCCCTGGGGAGTTCAGCTGTACCCAAAGGCTTCCTTTGGGGGCAATTTTTGATGTGCGTAAGGGGCTCTGTACGCGATTTCTGGGGTCCTATTTTCAATTCCTCTCAGATTCCGGGTAGGGAGATATTTGGCGTTGTTCAGAAAGAGCGAACACAGAGAGTCCAGTTGCATGTGGGGCTGCGTAAAGACTCCCCTGGGGAGTTCAGTTGTACCCAAAGGCTTCCTTTGGGGGCAATTTTTGATGGGCAAAATGGACCTTGTACACGTTTTCTGGGGTCCTATTTTCAATTCCTCTCGATTCCAGGTAGGGCTGTATTTAGGGCTGTTTAGAAAAAGCGAACACAGAGAGTCCAGCTGCATGTGGTGCTGCGTAAAGACTCCCCTGGGGAGTTTAGTTGTACCCAAAGGCTTCCTTTGGGGGCAATTTTTGATGGGCAAAATGGGCCTTGTACACGTTTTCTGGGGTCATATTTTCAATTCCTCTCAGATTCCAGATAGGGCTGTATTTAGGACTGTTCAGAAAGAGCGAACACAGAGAGTACAGTTGCATGTGGGGCTGCGTAAAGGCTCCCCTGGGGAGTTCAGTTGTACCCAAAGGCTTCCTTTGGGGGCAATTTTTGATGGGCAAAATGGGCTATGTAGGCGTTTTCTGGGGTCCTATTTTCAATTCCTCTCAGATTCCGGATAGGGAGATATTTGGGGTTCTTCAGAAAGAGCGAACACAGAGAGTCCAGTTGCATGTGGGGCTGCGTAAAGGCTCCCCTGGGGAGTTCAGTTGTACCCAAAGGCTTCCTTTGGGGGCAATTTTTGATGGGCAAAATGGGCCTTGTACACATTTTCTGGGTCCTATTTTCAGTTCCTCTCAGATTCCAGATAGGGCTGTATTTAGGGCTGTTCAGAAAAAGCGAACACAGAGAGTCCAGTTGCATATGGGGCTGCGTAAAGGCTCCCCTGGGGAGTTCAGTTGTCCCCAAAGGGTTCCTTTGGGGGCAATTTTTGATGGGCGAATGGGGCTCTGTACGCGTTTTCTGGGGTCCTATTTTCAATTCCTCTCAGATTCCGGGTAGGGAGATATTTGGCGTTGTTCAGAAAGAGTGAACACAGAGAGTCCAGTTGCATGTGGGGCTGCGTAAAGACTCCCCTGGGGAGTTTAGTTGTACCCAAAGGCTTCCTTTGGGGGCAATTTTTGATGGGCAAAATGGGCCTTGTACACGTTTTCTGAGGTCCTATTTTCAATTCCTCTCAGATTCCAGGTAGGGCTGTATTTAGGACTGTTCAGAAAGAGCGAACACAGAGAGTCCAGTTGCATGTGGGGCTGCGTAAAGGCTCCCCTGTGGAGTTCAGTTGTACCCAAAGGCTTCCTTTGGGGGCAATTTCTGATGGGCAAAATGGGCTATGTAGGCGTTTTCTGGGGTCCTATTTTCAATTCCTCTCAGATTCCGGATAGGGAGATATTTGGGGTTCTTCAGAAAGAGCGAACACAGAGAGTCCAGTTGCATGTGGGGCTGCGTAAAGGCTCCCCTGGGGAGTTCAGTTGTACCCAAAGGCTTCCTTTGGGGGCAATTTTTGATGGGCAAAATGGGCCTTGTACACGTTTTCTGGGGTCCTATTTTCAATTCCTCTCAGATTCCAGGTAGGGCTGTATTTAGGACTGTTCAGAAAGAGCGAACACAGAGAGTCCAGTTGCATGTGTGGCTGCGTAAAGGCTCCCCTGGGGAGTTCAGTTGTACCCAAAGGCTTCCTTTGGGGGCAATTTTTGATGGGCAAAATGGGCCTTGTACACGTTTTCTGGGGTCCTATTTTCAATTCCTCTCAGATTCCAGGTAGGGCTGTATTTAGAACTGTTTATAAAAAGCGAACACAGAGAGTCCAGCTGCATGTGGGGCTGCGTAAAGACTCCCCTGGGGAGTTTAGTTGTACCCAAAGGCTTCCTTTGGGGGCAATTTTTGATGGGCAAAATGGGCCTTGTACACGTTTTCTGGGGTCCTATTTTCAATTCCTCTCGATTCCAGGTAGGGCTGTATTTAGGACTGTTCAGAAAGAGCGAACACAGAGAGTCCAGTTGCATGTGGGGCTGCGTAAAGGCTCCCCTGGGGAGTTCAGTTGTACCCAAAGGCTTCCTTTGGGGGCAATTTTTGATGGGCAAAATGGGCCTTGTACACTTTTTCTGGGTCCTATTTTCAGTTCCTCTCAGATTCCAGGTAGGGCTGTATTTAGGGCTGTTCAGAAAGAGCGAACACAGAGAGTCCAGTTGCATGTGGGGCTGCGTAAAGGCTCCCCTGGGGAGTTCAGTTGTACCCAAAGGCTTCCTTTGGGGGCAATTTTTGATGTGCGTAAGGGGCTCTGTACGCGATTTCTGGGGTCCTATTTTCAATTCCTCTTAGATTCCTGGTAGGGAGATATTTAGTGCTGTTCAGAAAGAGCGAACACAGAGAGTCCAGTTGCATGTGGGGCTGCGTAAAGGCTCCCCTGGGGAGTTCAGTTGTACCCAAAGGCTTCCTTTGGGGGAAAATTTTTGATGGGCAAAATGGGCGTTGTACGCAATTTCTGGGGTCCTATTTTCAATTCCTCTCAGATTCCAGGTAGGGCTGTATTTAGGGCTGTTTAGAAAAAGCGAACAGAGAGAGTCCAGTTGCATGTGGGGCTGCATAAATTCTCCCTTGGGGAGTTCAGTTGTACCCAAAGGCTTCCTTTGGGGGCAATTTTTGATGGGCAAAATGGGCCTTGTACACTTTTTCTGGGGTCCTATTTTCAATTCCTCTCAGATTCCAGGTAGGGCTGTATTTAGGACTGTTCAGAAAGAGCGAACACAGAGAGTCCAGTTGTATGTGGGGCTGCGTAAAGGCTCCCCTGTGGAGTTCAGTTGTACCCAAAGGCTTCCTTTGGGGGCAATTTTTGATGGGCAAAATGGGCTATGTAGGCGTTTTCTGGGGTCCTATTTTCAATTCCTCTCAGATTCCGGATAGGGAGATATTTGGGGTTCTTCAGAAAGAGCGAACACAGAGAGTCCAGTTGCATGTGGGGCTGCGTAAAGGCTCCCCTGGGGAGTTCAGTTGTACCCAAAGGCTTCCTTTGGGGGCAATTTT
Source organism: Mergus octosetaceus (assembly GCA_036873955.1). Classification (NCBI taxonomy): domain Eukaryota; kingdom Metazoa; phylum Chordata; class Aves; order Anseriformes; family Anatidae; genus Mergus; species Mergus octosetaceus. The sequence continues at coordinate 124,273 of JBAGBL010000161.1, forward strand.
TGATGGGCAAAATGGGCCTTGTACACGTTTTCTGGGGTCCTATTTTCAATTCCTCTCGATTCCAGGTAGGGCTGTATTTAGGGTTGTTTAGAAAAAGCGAACACAGAGAGTCCAGCTGCATGTGGTGCTGCGTAAAGACTCCCCTGGGGAGTTTAGTTGTACCCAAAGGCTTCCTTTGGGGGCAATTTTTGATGGGCAAAATGGGCCTTGTACACGTTTTCTGGGGTCCTATTTTCAATTCCTCTCAGATTCCAGGTAGGGCTGTATTTAGGACTGTTCAGAAAGAGCGAACACAGAGAGTCCAGTTGCATGTGTGGCTGCGTAAATGCTCCCCTGGGGAGTTCAGTTGTACCCAAAGGCTTCCTTTGGGGGCAATTTTTGATGGGCAAAATGGGCTATGTAGGCGTTTTCTGGGGTCCTATTTTCAATTCCTCTCAGATTCCGGATAGGGAGATATTTGGGGTTCTTCAGAAAGAGCGAACACAGAGAGTCCAGTTGCATGTGGGGCTGCGTAAAGGCTCCCCTGGGGAGTTCAGTTGTACCCAAAGGCTTCCTTTGGGGGCAATTTTTGATGGGCAAAATGGGCCTTGTACACTTTTTCTGGGTCCTATTTTCAGTTCCTCTCAGATTCCAGGTAGGGCTGTATTTAGGGCTGTTCAGAAAGAGCGAACACAGAGAGTCCAGTTGCATGTGGGGCTGCGTAAAGGCTCCCCTGGGGAGTTCAGTTGTACCCAAAGGCTTCCTTTGGGGGCAATTTTTGATGTGCGTAAGGGGCTCTGTACGCGATTTCTGGGGTCCTATTTTCAATTCCTCTTAGATTCCTGGTAGGGAGATATTTAGTGCTGTTCAGAAAGAGCGAACACAGAGAGTCCAGTTGCATGTGGGCCTGCGTAAAGGCTCCCCTGGGGAGTTCAGTTGTACCCAAAGGCTTCCTTTGGGGGAAAATTTTTGATGGGCAAAATGGGCGTTGTACGCATTTTCTGGGGTCCTATTTTCAATTCCTCTCAGATTCCAGGTAGGACTGTATTTAGGGCTGTTTAGAAAAAGCGAACAGAGAGAGTCCAGTTGCATGTGGGGCTGCATAAATTCTCCCTTGGGGAGTTCAGTTGTACCCAAAGGCTTCCTTTGGGGGTAATTTTTGATGGGCAAAATGGGCCTTGTACACTTTTTCTGGGTCCTATTTTCAGTTCCTCTCAGATTCCAGGTAGGGCTGTATTTAGGGCTGTTCAGAAAGAGCGAACACAGAGAGTCCAGTTGCATGTGGGGCTGCGTAAAGGCTCCCCTGGGGAGTTCAGTTGTACCCAAAGGCTTTCTTTGGGGGCAATTTTTGATGTGCGTAAGGGGCTCTGTACGCGATTTCTGGGGTCCTATTTTCAATTCCTCTTAGATTCCTGGTAGGGAGATATTTAGTGCTGTTCAGAAAGAGCGAACACAGAGAGTCCAGTTGCATGTGGGGCTGCGTAAAGGCTCCCCTGGGGAGTTCAGTTGTACCCAAAGGCTTCCTTTGGGGGCAATTTTTGATGGGCAAAATGGGCTATGTAGGCGTTTTCTGGGGTCCTATTTTCAATTCCTCTCAGATTCCGGATAGGGAGATATTTGGGGTTCTTCAGAAAGAGCGAACACAGAGAGTCCAGTTGCATGTGGGGCTGCGTAAAGGCTCCCCTGGGGAGTTCAGTTGTACCCAAAGGCTTCCTTTGGGGGCAATTTTTGATGGGCAAAATGCGCCTTGTACACTTTTTCTGGGTCCTATTTTCAGTTCCTCTCAGATTCCAGGTAGGGCTGTATTTAGGGCTGTTCAGAAAGAGCGAACACAGAGAGTCCAGTTGCATGTGGGGCTGCGTAAAGGCTCCCCTGGGGAGTTCAGTTGTACCCAAAGGCTTCCTTTGGGGGCAATTTTTGATGTGCGTAAGGGGCTCTGTACGCGATTTCTGGGGTCCTATTTTCAATTCCTCTTAGATTCCTGGTAGGGAGATATTTAGTGCTGTTCAGAAAGAGCGAACACAGAGAGTCCAGTTGCATGTGGGCCTGCGTAAAGGCTCCCCTGGGGAGTTCAGTTGTACCCAAAGGCTTCCTTTGGGGGAAAATTTTTGATGGGCAAAATGGGCGTTGTACGCATTTTCTGGGGTCCTATTTTCAATTCCTCTCAGATTCCAGGTAGGGCTGTATTTAGGGCTGTTTAGAAAAAGCGAACAGAGAGAGTCCAGTTGCATGTGGGGCTGCATAAATTCTCCCTTGGGGAGTTCAGTTGTACCCAAAGGCTTCCTTTGGGGGTAATTTTTGATGGGCAAAATGGGCCTTGTACACTTTTTCTGGGTCCTATTTTCAGTTCCTCTCAGATTCCAGGTAGGGCTGTATTTAGGGCTGTTCAGAAAGAGCGAACACAGAGAGTCCAGTTGCATGTGGGGCTGCGTAAAGGCTCCCCTGGGGAGTTCAGTTGTACCCAAAGGCTTCCTTTGGGGGCAATTTTTGATGTGCGTAAGGGGCTCTGTACGCGATTTCTGGGGTCCTATTTTCAATTCCTCTTAGATTCCTGGTAGGGAGATATTTAGTGCTGTTCAGAAAGAGCGAACACAGAGAGTCCAGTTGCATGTG